>JAPDRQ010000197.1:0-58524 GCA_030247915.1 Neophaeococcomyces mojaviensis | reverse complement strand
GTTGCTCTAGAGAGTTACTTAGGCTCTGGCTGGATCGTGGTGAATAAAGTTTGCCCAGTTACGCACATCGTTCTCTTAGTTCCGACACAGAGTGTCATCCTGTAAGAAACACTACGAATTTGAGGGCTAAGAGCGTCGGGACATCTCGAACGCTGTAGTATCTGGCAGCAATGGGTAACTCAAGTTCTAGGCCAAGTACCAGAAAGCAATCAATAAAGGAAGGTGAGTACATAAGTGCATATGGACTTTTCCAAACCCTAAATTGAGACTCAATCACAGCAATACAATCCGTTGAGCGACAGATTAATTACCGGCCCTCAGAAGCGGACCACCTGTCAGAAGACCTGAAGTGTCTCAAGGCCGCTCAAGATCAAAACCTTAAAGCAGTTTCTATAGACAGGATGAAACCATGTTCTGGCAATACAAAGTGCGAGCGACATTGCTATAGCATGTAACAGAGCCATGCTTAAAATTGGCATTGGACCCCAATGCAATAAGGAAGGAGTGGTGGGCACCCGAGGCACGAAATTAACTTCAAGGTCAGTGTTGACCAGTCTCCCACACTAGAGCTAGGCGTTTGAGTTGGCTGACATATCCATGAAGAAATCCGCAGCACAACATGGCTGAAGCACGAACACATCACAATATCCCCCTTCCTGACCTCGACTTCTTCAGACCCTGATGCGTGTCACCAAGTGGTATAGTCAGAATCATTAATGTCATGGAGGCCTAGTTGTTACTAAGATTTTTTGTCACAGTGTGTCCACCAAGGCGAAGTCTGAAAGAGCGTGGTACGGATTTGCTGTCGCTTGATGCCTCAGGCTATAGTTATTTTGAAAAATCATAGACCGCGAAAAAGCTTTGAATGAAGACTGACACTCTTCGATATATGGTGTTTTTAAGATGATCAAGATTGCGCTGTTGGTACGGACTGACTTGTTACCATCAAAGTGGCCGAGCCTGCAGCATTAACTGAATGAAGTTGGTGAATATAAAAATGTTTACATCATGAAGGTCATTTCCTTCAGTGCATGCGATTGTTGGGCGTCTGGCCCACTGTAGCCGGTCTTACTGCTCTCTGGGCATCGAAGAGGTCTCCGCGTTCGTGTAGCCATGTAGATGGAATTTGTAAGTGAAGTGATAGATGTCGTGGCATGCAAGCCACTTCACCAAGCTGGAAAATAATCCCATCACGGGACTGGCTGCCTCCGCATGCGTAACGTCATCGTTGCTTTTCTGAATGCAACAATTGCTCATTCTTCATGCTTCAGAATCCACCGACGATGCAATAACACCCTCTTGAAGAGCGGTTCCAGCTCTGTTCTTGCTTCACCATGAACTTTCTCCGGACCGGCCTGCGCATCTCTTTCCGAGGGCTCCCTCGATCATCATCCTTCACCGCAAGACTCCCGCGATTTCAACAACGCTTCGCCTCTTACCAGCGTTTCCCCGGTAGAGGTGGCGGCAGCGGGCCCTCCTTCAAACCCTACAGCAACTTTGGACCTTACGCCCGAGTTCAGTACATATGGAGGAACTACCAGAAACCCGTCCTCGTAGTCGGCGCAGGCGGCACGACATTCTATGTATTCAATCTTGAAGAAGTACCTATCACACACAGGAGGAGGTTCAATTTCATATCACCTGAGACGGAGAAGTCTTTGGTCTCTGATAGAGAATACCAATCACTGTTACAGCAATTTCGAGGCAAAGTACTTCCCAGGGAACATCCCTACACACAGTTGGTTGCAAAGATTGTTGAAAGACTCCTTCCATCAGCTCATGGACTTGATGGAGGCGACTGGAAAGTCCATGTTATCGATGACCCGAACATGGTCAACGCTTTTGTAATGCCAGGCGGGAAGGTCTTTGTTTTCACAGGGATCATGCCCGTGGCGCAAGATGAGAACGGCCTCGCAGCGGTCATCGGGCATGAGATTGGACACAACGTTGCGCATCATGTTGGTGAACGTCTCTCTCGACAATTCTTCACTATTGCAGCAGCCTTCCTCGTCTCGACACTCTTCGACGTCTCTGGCCAATTTGGAAGCTCTGTCACAGATCTGATTCTGACACTACCAAATGGACGAACTCAGGAAACGGAAGCTGATCACATCGGACTCCTGATGATGGCAGAAAGCTGTTACGATCCCCGACGAGCCCCGGAGTTATGGAAGAGAATGGCTGAGAACGAGCGAAAGCATGGCGGCGCACCGCCGCAATTCTTGTCAACCCATCCTTCAAGTGGCACACGAGGGGAGACAATGCAGAAATGGATGCCTGCAGCTATGGCGAAGTACGACGAGAGTGATTGCTCTATCACAGGCCACGCGATGGATGAGTTCAGAAGACTGACCGATATTGGGCGGTCGGTTAGGAGATCTGCTCCCATTCCAATATTCACTGGCGGGTCAAACTCTTCAGACGATGACTGGTTCTAACACCTCTCCGTGACATGAATCCCCACTCAACCATTCAAACAACGATGGCTGGCAATTACGCTCACGATAGTCGACCTTCCCAGATTCTCTCGGCACAGGCTGAAGCCAACTTTGGATGCAACTACTTCATCGAATTTGGAAAGTCAGCGCAACGCAGCCGATGTTGTCTCAATGCAGGGTAATCTTTGCATTGACAACAGCTGATATCTTGTTAGCTACGGATATTCTGCCGAATAAAAGATTGTTCTTTCTCCACTCCGGTCACTGCGACCGTAACAGTATCAAACAGTTTCTGGTAGCCAAGAACAAAACGACACTACCGTTTCGAGACAACACAAAATCGAGACTATTGTTCTTAAGCGACCACAAACACGGGATAGATATTAGCAACCACTTTGCTCATTATAATCCCAAGGGCTAACGTACTGCCAACTCATTCCAAAAGGCTCGAGCATCGTAAAAAGGGCTACCACATCTTCTCTCCGCCGCCACCACCTCCACCACACCCTCAATGTTCAACCTCACCTATGTCCGTTACATCATACTCATACCAACTCGGAGATTCGACTCACAGACACAAATACTGGGAGAGCACCCCGTGTACCATGCCAGCTACGATTCCCTGCAGGTCAAGAATGATGATTCAACACTCCATAAGACATATCTAAGTAGTCACCTTCCCCCTCCTATCAAGAGCTAGCGGCACTCTGTACGAGCTGACCGGCGTCAAGCTAGCCTTGATTCAGGATCTTCATGTCTTCATGAAAAGTACATGTAACGAAAGGGAAGCAACTATAAAGGAACTTTTCCCTTCAAGTAGCATATGGATAGATCTTAGGGAGGACAGAGAAATGAGTGATATTGAGCCTTATATCAGCAAAATGCATTATTTATGGAATGTAGTACTCTTTTGATACTCATTGATTGACCCATGTTAAATACTAAGGTTATTACTATTCAACAAGCGCTAATCGCAATACCTTCTTACCCCAACACCAGGTTTTCATTTGAATGGTCTCAGCAAACGTCTTGGATCTGTTCTTCCGTGCTCGAAGCGCCAACCAAGACCAAGAACACGCTAACCACACCCGTCTGACGACTTACCATAACTGTAACGTTTGTGAATCCTCTGTTTTCTATCAGACAGGAACATCTTAGGACAAGTGTGAATTTGTCAAACAGCCGACCGATCAATCAATACCAAATGTTCTCCCAGAACCAATCAACGCCTTCGTAGAACAAATCATAAGCCTCGTAGGAAATTCGGCAGCCCATTTTGGAAGCAGAGATTTGAGCCGCATTTGCAGTCCGCCGTTTGATGACGTGTTTTGTAGGAGTGTTTGGAGGAGTTGTAGGCTTTGCAGGTCTCATTAGAACAGCCTCTGTGAGGTAGGTGATTATGCATCTGCGCTCTAGACACGAAGTGCAGCATTGCAATAGGAAACCGAGGCACCCAGTACTTTGTCCAAAAAGCGCACCAATTGGACGAAAGAAACCTCTTCCGAAAGATATTGTCCCTATGGTTTTCGCGTGCTTTCAAAGGCCGATGATGAGATGAATGTGCAGAGAGGCCCGTGACAGCGTTTTGCAAGAAGATTGAAGCCCAGGTCGACTGCTGGGACTCCAAAGAGCTGAACCAACATATATAATGTAGCAGAGTCCAGACGAGAACTTCAATGGAGATTCTAACAAATTCAGCTTCTTCAGAAAAGGGGGATAAGTGATCTGCTTCCTCAAGCGCTTCTTGAAAGATCTCAATGACTTCGTCTTCTGTGGCCAGTTGCGGCCGAAATAGGCGTTGAAGCTCACCATATAGCGATATCAGACTAACGGCGCTTCTGTTGAGAATGTCAGAGAACTTCAGAAAGGTCTCAGTTTTGGTGTCGCCTTTTGTTTCATAACGGATTAATCCGAAGAATATCCACCTCTGAGCACGTGAAGCTGCAGTGAGAGGGCTGCAGGAATGCCAGACGAAATCCTTTTCTTGTTAGTTTTGTCGACTCAAAACTGGCAGATGCTCGGTAGCCTTGGTATCATTGTAAGACTCTGGAGCATGATAGGGAATCTCGATAACCGGAGACGTGGTATCGGCAGGATATGGTAAGTGATCCATGCCTTTTGACAATGGTAATGATAGACTGTGAAAAGACTTGCTTCTCTGGTGTCATGTTCGTACTAGCTAGCACGATTCAAAGGAAGGGCTGATGAACCCGTAAAGTAATGTATGTAGTTTCCGTGATCTGTAATTTCCACGGCTACGCAGCGACGTACCTAATCATTATCGTAGTCGTTGACGGACTGTATCAGGACCAGCGTAGCAAGGAGCCGAGAGGTCGAAGCCTATGGAATCTGATAATACTGACGCCTACCCTATAGGTGACGGTACAAACGCTTAGAGGGAAAGAGAAGGCAAGATGAGCCTCTCATACGCCTCGTATGGGAGAACTGGCCAATATGTTTTTGAACCTATCGCTGTTGCAATTCATGACAGACTATTTGAAACTATCGTATATGCTAAACACATAGACCGTAGCAAACCGGTCAGTTGACGTCCTTATGGCAAATTTCCTCGTACTCAAGTAGAGTCATGTAGCATATTACCTGGGTGTTGTCCTCACTTTGCAGGTCATGGTGGTCGACTCGTTATCGCCGGCCGTGTTCTTCGAACGAGGGTGGGGTCCAGACCTGCGCTGTGTGTGTTTCTAGTCGCTCATTGATGTTGGTCACAGCAGCATAGTTCATTTATGTTCAGAGCTGAGGAGTACGAATAGGTTGGCAGACTTGGGCTTCGAGTTCAATGAATACCTTGCAGGCAGCACCGGGCAATCACCGAGGTTGAGTGTCGACCTAAGGAAGTAATAGCTAGGTTCGGGTTCATATGAATGGGAAGATTCTTTGAAGTCAAAGTGGAAGAGTTCCGTGAGAGCGACGTCTCGAAAGCTGCAAGTCAAAGGGCGTTGAGAATATGCTTTGAAATCTGCCTGAGTTGGGCTGCATCCATTTCATCACAGAAACATGCTGTTGGAAAGAGCGGTGTCAGCTGGCCGCACACCTGCATCCTCTTAACGACTGAAGGGGTAGAGGGTGTTTACCTAAAATGGTAATGGACTGTTGAGCAGCGCCCAGCAGGAATAGAGCGAGCTAGCCAGGATCTCACCCACCATCTCCGCTTGAGCCTCAGCTAGGGTTGGTCCAATTTTTGATTTCGAAAGTATTGTGCATGGAAGTTCATAGCTTCCATTAACGATTGGCGGGACATCCCACGCATTGGTGAGTTAGTGCTATTGATTGCATTTGAACGATGAGTAAAAGACATTTTGACATGAAAGGTTTCCATCAGCGAAGGCATTGTCTTAAGCCACAGTAAGATTGTGATGCGTTAGGCATGATCAATAAACTTTTGTCATTTAAAGTGCAGCTTGAAAGAAAAGTCGTGATTGGGATACCAAAAGGATGTCGAGTTCAATGTTGGAGGAAGCAGAGGGAGTTTGGACGTTGACCTTCTCGATTGAAACACATAACTTGCAACAGATTGTCGAGCAGGTGTTTCGGTTGTAGAGCCGATTACCAAGAACCAAGCAATGGGGTAGACATGGATCAATCGAAGTTCAGCCCTAAACAACGGCGCTTGGCTCAAGCATCCTGTACATTTGACATGGTTCAAGTCATTGTCCCAAAATGAACATTCATGATGCATCATAGCAAAAATGAGTATCCATAGGGACTGAAGATGGACGAACTCGTGGATATGAAAACAGGGGTTGGAGTTTTAATTCCGCGTAATGTCCACGCTGTTTTCTCCATGAACCAGATTGGGAAAATGGTTCGTACCAATATGATTGGCAGGAAGTATGTAGTTTGCTGTACCACTTCGTTTGTGTCCAAGCCTATCCCTTGCGAGATATACTGTGAAGGAAGAACAGTGCTTGGAGTAGTGCATGTAAATGTGTGTTTCTCATCGTCAACAATTTTCTTTGATTGATCGTCCAAATCGTTTGCTCCACTATCGTGCCAGCAAATCGCTTGAGCCGCGTGGCAACGGATGTGGAATCAGCTGCTGCTTTGCACAAGATGAGAAAGTGAGAACATCCTGATAGAGCTATAGTGGGTAACATGTGGAAGCTACCGAGTATCCGGCCAATCTCCTTTCATCCTGAGGCGCGCGTATGCTGCAGGGAGAAGAAGCTTGCTGTACCGAAGCGATTTCCCTTTTGAGTAGTGTGTTGTTTTTTCATGCATCTTCGTGAGGTGTAGAATATGCTGCAAGCTAAGGCGTGTCAAAGATTGTAATCAAAAAGTAAATATACGGAAAGTCAACCTTCCAGAAACGGAGACAGAGGACGAACTTCAAAGCTCGAAAATCATTAGCAGTTACCCTTTCGAGTAATTTTCATCAAAATGTCCAAGAAGTACTGTATGCCATAAAGGGTTGGTGGTATGCAGAAAGACTTTGAGGCGTCCGAATGATCGTATTTCTGTTAGCTGAACAATTTCCTTGAGTGGTAAGCGGTGAGCATGCCCCTGCACACTGAAGACTGCAATCGCCATGGTATGAGATTGAGTTTTCAACAGGAGAAGGAACAAGAGTATGAAGGTAACAGCTCAGGTCTGTTTCTGTACAAAGCTAGGTATACAGCTCGGAAGTGTCTTGGTGTGTGTGTGTGTGTGTGTGGCTTCCGACTTCCACATGTATCCAAGAAGCGGGACGAGTCAAGTGCAGGCCTACCAGTCGCTTGACTTCTTGATTCTTTCGTTCTGGATGACCTCAATCCAATAGTTGTCGGGGTCAAGGACAAAAGCAACGTTCTTCATGCGCCCGTCAGTCAACTTCTTCTTCCAGTTTACGTTCTTCGACTCGATGAATTTACAGGCTTCCTGAAGATCGTCAACCGAGACACAAATATGGCCAAAGCCTTGAGGCTGGTCGTTGCCATTGTGGTATACCTGACCCTCCTCTTTCTCCGTGCCATAGTTCCAGGTAAGCTCGAGGAGACCTTCGTCGGCTGCGCGAGGGTTGACGGCCGTCGACTGGTCATCTTTTGAAGTATCGACTCCATAGCCCAGAAAATACAGGTTGAAGCCGGCCTCCTTTTGTTCCACGGTACGCACGTGTTGCATGCCCATGACTTCCTGGTAGAACTTCATACTCTTCTCAACGTCCTTGACTCTGATCATGGTGTGGTTCATGCGGTAGGACGACGTTTCAGTCGTGGTAATATCCTTCGTGTCTTCCACTTTCTTCTGGCTGATGATCTCTACCCAGTATCCATCGGGGTCTAGTGCAAAAGCGATGCTCTTCATGCGCCCGTCTGTCAACTTTTTCTGAAACTTGTACCCGGCATCTTCGATTCGTTTGCAAGCGGCTTGGATATTGTCTACGCTCTAGAATGCATTGTCAGCAGTCCTCTTTACCGACAACGCGCAAGACTCAGCCTACCACACAGATATGACCAAATCCTTTGCCGGGATCCTTGTTGCCGTTGTTGACAGTAAAGCTATCATCACTTTCAGTGCCGTAGTTGTGCGTCAACTCAATAACACCTTCCCGGTCAGTCCAGTGATTGCCTGTTGATGCGGATTTTGGACCATCGTATGCTGGTTTCACATGTCAGCATCCTTTTTTCTCTCATCGGCTTGATCTGCTCACCCAGAAAATACAAATCAAACTTGTTGTCCGGGAACTCAAGTTTGTTGACCTCGGACAGTCCTAGCAGCTTATAGAATTCAAGTGAGCGCTTTGGATCTTTAATCCGTAGCATAGTATGGTTGAGCTTCCATTGACTTTGGTCGACCATGGTTGCGTATTTTCTGAGCGGTAAGGGCTGTATTCTCGGTGCAGAGCGTGGGACAAGAAGTGATTTTTTCTGCAAAAGCCTTGCTACACGGAACGACATTCAACAAGTGAGATTCTCAAGCCGTCGGTGCCATTTACGACTTTTTCTCACCTCGAATGGTCAGACACAAGCCAACGGTGCATGCGGGGATGACTATGACATGCATTTTCCGGTGGTTGTCGCATGACATCAGGACCCTGAGGGGCAGGACCCAGAAGATCTTAAGGCTGCACGGAGTCTCGAAAGGCGCATCTTAAAAGCTTGAAATCACACTGAGAGGGAAGCTTGAGCGAGTGCTCCAGTGATGCTTTCAGGTCTTCTCCCCGCAAAATCAGCTACCTCGGTGCGCTAAAACGGGAATTGACGCCGGTCAACTGCGCTTCCAATATGCAGTGTCGTCGAGTGGTAAGTATGAGCTTCATCTTCCTCCTCTCGCCAGACCCTGTAACTCACACACCACGTCCACAAGCATGTCAGGAGCACCAGCCATACGATTAGCTCGCACCGCAGCTCAGAGGTCACACTCTTTGCTCAAAGCAATTCAATTCGGTCACCCACCAACCTGCCCATGCCATTCAAACCCCAACCATCATCATGCTCCAGGCACCTTCTCTGCAGCTCGACGAGCTATGGCTACGCCGATTGACCACTCGCGACAGAAGGAATACGCCTTTGAAATGGCCGCAAGCTCCATTCGCTTCGGTCCCGGATGCACAAAAGAAGTCGGCATGGATATGAAGAACTTGGGCGCGAAGCGTGTGTGTGTGGTCACAGATTTGAACGTCTCAAAGCTTGATGCGATGAAGCAAGTCCACGAAGGGCTCGGGAAAGAGGGCATCGAGTACACTGTGTACGACAAGTGTAGGACGGAGCCCAAGGACAGCTCTATCAAAGATGCCATCGACTTTGCCAAGCCATACCAAGCCGACGCCTTCCTGGCTGTTGGTGGTGGCTCTGTCATCGATACGGCGAAGCTGATGAATTTGTACTCTTCTTTCCCCGATGCCGAGTTTCTTGATTTTGTCAATGCACCTCTTGGGAAGGGCATGCCTATTCCTGGCAAGCTTAAGCCGTTAGTTGCTGTGCCGACAACAGCAGGGACAGGCTCAGAGACGACAGGTACAGCAATCTTCGACCTGGTGGAGAAGAAGGCAAAGACGGGCATCGCGCACAGAAACCTGAAGCCGACGCTGGGCATATGTGATCCTCTAAATACACGAACCATGCCATCTGCAGTGCATTCTTCATCTGGTCTTGACGTGCTGTGTCACTCACTTGAGTCATGGACAGCTATTCCGTATTACGAACGTACACCTCGACCGGAGAACCCCCTCAACAGACCTGCCTACCAAGGCGCCAACCCAATCTCGGACATCTTCTCGCTCAAAGCCCTACATTCTACCGTCAAATACCTACCTCGAGCTGTCAAGGATCCAGAAGATTTCGAAGCTCAAAGTGAGATGTTGTTAGCTGCAACTCTGGCAGGTGTTGGCTTCGGTAACGCTGGCGTGCATTTGTGCCATGGCATGAGCTACCCAATCAGTGGTCAAAATCCCGGTTACAAGCACCCAGGCTACGTCACGGACAACATCATCATACCCCACGGTGTGAGTGTTGCTGTCACTGCACCAGCTGTGTTCAGATTCACGGGCGCAAGCAATCCCGACCGTCATCTTGCTGCAGCCGAAGCATTCGGTGTCGATGTATCTCAGGTCAAGAAAGAAAGTGCAGGTGAGGTGCTCAGTGAGGCACTCGCTGAGTTCTTGATCAAGCTCGGTGATCAACCGAGAGGTTTGAAGCAACTCGGTTTCAAGAACGAGCACATCGACGAACTTGTCGAGGGCACCATTCCCCAACGCCGAGTACTAATGCTGGCACCAAACCTCGCGGAAGAAGTCAATGAGGAGCGACAGCAGCTTCGTGGTCTTTTTGAGGAGGCCATGCAATACTAAGGTAGGCACACACTGACATCAAGCTAGCAAGCAGGGCGATATCAGGCGTTCGGGAGGACAATCAAATTGCATCATGTAGCATTATCCGTCTCTGCATGCATTTTAGCATTTTGTGGAGCCCCGGTCTAAAAAAATCCCGGGGACGTTTGTGTGGGAGGTCTTGGTCGCCGAACACGGACTCTAAAAGGTGATGCGGGGCGTCATGTGAAGATGGGCAACCACTCATTTTCAGCATTGTCACACGCTCATGCACCTCACTGTGAAAAAAAGTCATGCCCTTTTGTCCCAATGAAGACAAAATTGAAGCTCTTTTGCACAATCTCTCTTTTACTTACATGACACTGTTCCAACATCTTTCCGAATTTCGCTCCAACATCGACTGACGTTGAAAGCTTACTAGCCATGAGCCATTCTGACGGTGTAGTGGCAAGACCAAAGGTCCTTGTACCAGAAAAGCTTTCTCCTGACGGTTTAGCGCTTCTGCAAAAGACCCTAGATGTTGATGAAAAGAAAGGACTGACACCAGAACAACTCATTGAAATAATCCCGGGATATGAAGCGCTCCTTGTGCGATCCGAGACCAAGGTCACTGCTCAGCTGTTACAGGCCGCCAAAAATCTGAAGGTTGTAGCACGAGCTGGTGTCGGTGTTGACAATGTCGATGTTCCAGCTGCTACTAAGCTTGGCATAGTGGTTGTCAATAGTCCTCAGGGGAACATCCAAGCCGCTGCGGAACACACAATTGCCCTGCTCATGTCCATGGCTAGGAACATTCCCGATGGGTGTGCAAGCACAAAAGCCGGGAAATGGGAGCGTAGTCGACTCGTTGGTGTTGAGGTAAAAGGCAAAACGCTGGGTGTCATTGGCCTAGGAAAAGGTACGCTTTGCCACTACCATGATCCTCTTACTACTAACGATTCTTAGTCGGTCTCATCGTTGCCCGCATGGCCCGTGGCCTAGGCATGAATGTAACAGCCAGCGATCCCTATGCTTCCTCCCAAGTCGCCGCCGCTGCAAACGTAACCCTGGTCAAAACCCTCAATGAGCTCCTCCCTGTTGTCGACTTCCTAACCATCCACACCCCAATGCTGGCCTCCACAAAAGGCATGCTCTCCACTACAGAATTGAACCTCATGAAACCTGGTGCTCGCCTCCTAAATGTCGCTCGTGGCGGTATCATCGATGAATCCGCACTACTGAACGCACTCGAATCCGGTCATCTCGCCGGCGCTGCCATAGATGTATTTACTGCGGAACCGCCATCGAAGGATCCTGAAGGCACAGCGGCGCGATTAATCGCCCACCCAAAATGCGTCGTAACTCCCCACCTCGGCGCGTCAACAATTGAAGCCCAAGAAAACGTCTCTATAGACGTTTGCGAACAAGTCCTTGATATCCTCTCCGGTGCCTTACCTCGCTCCGCCGTGAATGCGCCTATCATCCTGCCCGCCGAGTACAAAACCTTACAACCGTACGTACGTCTTGTCGAGAAGATCGGTAGTATTTATACCCAACACTTCTCTCCATCATCCACAACAGCGTTCAGGAACACCTTCGACCTAATCTACGAAGGTGACATTGCCAGCATGTCCAGCACAAAACCCTTGTTCGCCGCCCTGATCAAAGGTCTCTTATCTCCAATTAGTGATGCAGAAGGCTTGAACATCAACATCGTCAATGCAGAGATGGTCGCAAAAGAACGTGGCATCTTCGTCAACGAGCAGAAATCGCGAGACCCGAGCTCAACGCTCTCCGCGTACAGCAGTCTCGTAACCCTCGTTGCGCGCCCTCCATCCCGCCCAGCCTCTGTCACCCGCATTGCCGCCGAAGATATCTCGCAGAAATCCGATCGCGTCCAGCATATCATCAGCGGATACTGCAGCGACAACAGGCCTTTCATCTCGCGTCTCGACCGGTTTAGTACGAGTTTTTCGCCAACTGATGACTCCACGATTCTGATCTGCCACAACTACGACGCGCCCGGCAAGATCGGGACTGTGGGTAGCATTCTGGGGAGGGAAAGCGTCAACATCAAGTTCATGTCAGTGGCGCCGCAGAGTTTCGGTGACAACAAGTTCTTGCCGAACAGTGGGACGCCGACGGAGAGTGGCACTGCGACGCCGGTCGGTGGTGGTGGTGGTGCTGTGAGGAGGCAAAGTGCGGCTGGTGGACACTCGGAGGCACTTATGATTCTTGGCGTTGATGGCGACGTGAATCCTGACGTCGTTAAGGAGCTTGTGGCTGCTGGTGGTGTTTTGAGCGTTAGTGTTGTGAATCTGTAAGGAAGGACATGCGAGATTCTGGCTCTTAGTCATTGGATAAGTTTGAAAGTGTCTGTTGAGAAAGCCTAGTTGAGGTTGGAACAATTTGACCAGACTTGCAATAGGACTGACTGATTAAATGAGAGCGGATGTTTCTTGCATCACGAAGAGGGCGTGGAAATTGAAATAGCTGTCATTTTGGAAGAAATGCTTCAAGCACGAAAAGGAGTCACATAGCCAAAAGCAACCGATGGTCAAAAATGGGATGACCTTGGAACGTGAGAGGCGATTTACGGGTTCTGAAGCTGTTTCATTGTGTCGCTGGACCGTCACTCGTCAAAAAATCAAAGTCACATCCGAGGTGCGCCTGGTTGACAGATCGCTCATACAAGCCTCTGTAACCTCGCATAGTCCTCCTCTCGGCCCACGCGTTTTCTCTCCCATTCGCACCCTTCCCTTCCTTTATCTTCTCGTCTTTCAGCTCCTTTGTTCTTTCCTCTCGTCTCTTATTGATCTCATCTTCGCTCACATCGAGATTAAGTCGTCTCTTCTCCATGTCTACCGAGATCATGTCACCATCTTTCACCACACCGAATATGGACTCCGGATCCGCACTCTCGGGGCTGATGTGAAGGACCACCGTTCCACCGGCGGTGCCTGACATGCGTCCGTCGCTGATACGCAGCATGTCTTCTACCCCTTGGGCACCGAGTTTGCGCGGGATAGGGATCAGTCCGGCTTCCGGCATACCGGGATTGCCAATTGGTCCAATGCCTTGAAGGACTAGCACTGAGTCTTTGGTCACGTTCAGATTTGGGTCATCGATGCGTTCGGCGAGGTCTTTTGAGTTCCTGAACACACATGCTGGGCCTTTGTGGTTCAATAATCGTCTGTCCTTGCTCGCGCTCGCTTTGATCACACATCCATCCGGCGCGAGGTTGCCGCGCAGCACAACGAGTGAACTCGCTGGATGAAGCGGGTTGTCTAACGGTCTGATGATCTGGCGGGAGTATGCGAAGGATTTGAATGGGGTAGCATCAAGAACTTCACTGAGTGTTTGGCCGGTGTATGTCATCACATTTTCGTGCAGCAGGCCTGCGGGGCGGAGGGTGTGTAGGAGCGCGAGCATGCCGCCTGCGTTGTGGAAGTCGGTCATGTAGCCCTCGCCACTGGGCTTCAGGTCGATGAGCAATGGTGTGCGTCGCCCGATATCGTCGATTGTTTGGAGTGTGATCGTCCTGACATTTGGATCAGGATGGCGGTTTATGATTGCTAGAAGATGAACGACTGCGTTTGTGGAGCCGCCGATTGCTTGGAGGATTGTTATTGCATTGAGAAAGGATTCGCGTGTCAGCAGTTCTACAGGCCGAACTCGCTGCCGGTGCGAAGCAAGCATATCAACTGCCGCCTTTCCTGCATTTTCAGCAACGCGTAATCGTGCGCTCGAGACTGCTGCTGCTGTCGCACCTGACCTCAAGTCAGTCAAGCCGAGCGCAGCAACTACACATGCCATCGTGCTCGCCGTGCCCATGACACCGCATGTCCCGCCTGTAGGCGCGAGTTCTTCGTTTACGGCCATGATATCCTCGAGATCGATCTCACCGGCTCGGTATTTCGCCCAGTTACTTCGACAGTCCGTGCATGCACCGACGCGGACGCCGGAGACAGAGCCAGGCATCATCGGGCCGGTGATTAGTGGCATGAAAGGTTTGTTTGCGCTGATTCCGCCCATAAGCTGTGCAGGCACGGTCTTGTCGCAGCCACCAATGAGGATAGTTGCATCTACTGGCTGTGCTCGGATCATTTCCTCGGTGTCCATTGCCATCAAGTTCCGCAGATACATAGATGTCGGACTGCTGAATGACTCGTGGATGGAGATGGTTGGAAATTCCATCGGAAGACCACCGGCAGCGAGAATGCCGCGTTTGGCAGCTTCTATCAGTTGGGGGACGTGGGCGTGGCAAGGGTTGAAGGTGGAGAAGGTGTTTGTTATACCGATTATGGGCTTGCTGAGGGCTTCTTCGGTGTAGCCGAGTGACTTGATGAAGACTTTGCGGAGAAATAGGGAGAAGTGAGGGTCGCCATAGGATGCTAGGGAAGAGCGCATACCGCCTAAGTGGGTTGGGGTGGAGCGGGACAGGTCATAGTCGGGGTTTTGGGAAAGGAGGGATGGAGTCAGGTGATTGCTGTTGGTGATCTCGTCACCATTCTGTCCGGTGTTGGAAGACATGATCAACAAGTTTGTTGGTAGCCTCTTGGCCTCTCCTCAGCTTTAGGCGCTCCTCAAGCAGCTATATTCTATGATTCTCGGCTTCCAAGTCTGGTCGTGAAGTTTGAATTAGCAAAAGTCTAAAAACAAAGTGTCTGAGCAGAGTCTTCGGTGTAGCCTGAGGACCTTCCTGATTCATTCGCTGGCAAACAGGAAATGGTCTGGTAAGGTGTGTTGAAAATGTGCAAATAGAAATATGTCGAGGTTGGAGAAATATAGCAGTCGGTCCTTCTCCGATTTGCTCATGAGGAGACGGCTCAGCTCCGTCGGGAGGCCGGCACGATCATCGTTCAAGTGCCCCTATAATGTCGATTTGCGAATGCAGCGGTAAGATATTCAATATAGTTGTGAGAAGTTGTTTGAAGCCGCGTGTAGACGTTGTCGTAGAGTGCTATTCTCCTTTTCAAGCTCTTTGATCCTTCCATCGAATCCTTCCAATGTTTCCTGAGCGACTGTGCCCGACTCTTCTACAATCTTGAAAATACGAAACAATCGTAGTATAATGATCAGACTCCCAGCCTCCTCCACTGGTCCCCGCGTAAGCGCATCGATGAGGAAGCTGGCCAGAATAGCTGTAGCATCAAAACAATGAAATTTTGACTGGAAATAACTGCATTTCTCAGGATTCATGCTTTCATATATGAACCTTGACTCACCTGAAACCGAAGGCATAAATACTGCATAATAACTCAGCCATGAACAGACAGCTGAATACTAAGCTGAGAATGTCGAGTCCTTCGTTGATCTTTCGCCAAACCCTAACATCCTCGCGGCTGTGCTCACAGATATGCAATGATATGAGGAAATCCGCGAAGATGCCAGCTACGTCAAGGGTGACGAGGATCATAACGAAGTAATGGCCGTATTTTGAGCTGAGGAACCATTGTAAAGATTTTCTTGCCCGATAAGCATAAGAGTCCTCATCGGTGAGATGTCGAGCTAAGAGATCTTTGGAGGCACGGTGTAGCCAGTGCCGATCGGATGGAAGCAGTGGCCTGAGAACCTCATTTTGAGACCTGCTTTCTTCGGCCATAATGAAAGGATATTTTGAGAAGCTTCGGGAACCCTTTTCAGCCGTCCATTAGCCCGACATAAATCATCTTCGGCCAGGCTCAAGCACCTTATGAAGGACGCTACCACGGCAGTGCAACCAGATAGCAGAATCGCGAAGCGGCGTAAGTAGAACCCCGACGAAGGTTGAAATGCGCTAAGAATTCATGCCGCAAGCAGGTCTCAAAAATGAAGTTTCAGAATCTACACAGAGAACAGGCATGATTCGTCAGGTCCCGTGGGTCGGTGGGCTTATCCCAAGATGGCTAACTTAGGTGGAAAACAGAATTTGCACTATTCTGGAAAAGGATATATACTTATTTTCCCCATCTCCTTTGATTTTTAGTCACCTTCGGTGTGTTGTCATGGCCTCACGCGCACCATTTGGCCAACATAACAGGATCAGCCACTTGGAGTGCACCTCGAAGAGAATGGTGTCTCCAGCTCGCCTCAATATGTGGCACCTAATGATGCTCGATTAGGCAAGTTTCCATAAACACAGTACCGGCCAAGGAGATACTTAAAGCATTTGCTGCTGTCTTGTCAGCCCTACTCTCTTTGAAAAACTCATTTGCTTTCCTCAATTACCATTCATATCTGAAATAGTTACACACTACTCATGGATTCTTCAGCTAAATTATTGACCTTTAAAAACAAGATAGGACCGCCAACGATACAATATCGATCAAACCCCATCAACCGTGAAACATGGGATCAATATGAGGAAACCATTAAAAAAAAGTATCTCGATGAGGGCCTTACTCTGAAAGCTGTTCAGGCTTATTTGGAAAAGGAATGCAGGTTCTATGCAACGTAGGCGGCTCTTTTCCATGTTTACAGAAACACGACTTACGATCGCTACAGGGAAACCCAGTACAAGCGTCAACTTAAAGCACGAAACCTTCTCAAGAAAGGTTCCCAGTCTCAATTTGCCGTGAGTGATGATAGTGCCGCTGAAATCTCCAACGCTGTCATCAACGACAGCCACTATATCCCTGATGAAGTCGCTTCGAAGACAAACACTTTATCGGATGCCGAGGTCCCAATTCAATCCGCTCATGCCTCCTCGAACAATGCGGTCAGTTCGTCGTCAAGTTCTGCAAGTCTAAAAGACAAGAAAGGTAGCGAGAATTCCGAAATCACCCCCACCCACCTTCTGCAACAGATTTTGTCCGGTCTCACCGATCCTTTAATTCCTGAGGAAAAATTGGAAGGGCTCGTGGAGCGTTTGGCTCTCGTTGCCAGTTTCTGTAACGAAATCCAAGCCTATGACGACTGCAGAAAGATTGGTCGGGCGCTATTCAGGATTGGAAAGGTTGACCACCTTCCATCGGACAACCAAGAGAATGTTGGGATTCAAACCACTTTCGCTTTGCTGATGAGCAATATTGTCAGCGTCAAGAGTTATTCGGATGCTACTACATGGTCGGAAGAGTGGGTTTTATGGCGAATGTACTGGACCTGGCTAAGATCACCTAGTCTCGCTCCATCTGCACAATATTTTCTGCTAGCTTTACAGGGTGCATTTTTCTTCTCAGCAAGATACTATCCTGCTGGAAGGACTTGTGTGAAGCAAAGCAACGCTCTGTACAATGCCTTGCCAGACCACCAGCAAAGTGGAGTACTGCAACATATTGTCTCAACTTCAAATGCTCAGATCCTGTCCAACGATACTCCGTACAGTTCTGGAGTACGCTTTACTCGCGAATGGAGCGCATCTCAAATTGCAGATATCGCAAGGCTCATCCCACGGAACATCATCCAAGATATGCACAAGCTACTGGCATGGTGCTCAGAAGTTGCCACAGACGTGAAGGATGCAATTATCATCGAAAGAGCCGCTGGGCGGATTAGCATTTCGACTCGGACCTCAGCTTCCGATTTGAGGCTGCTGGAGCAGCAGACTTTGTTTTGTTGCCTAAGCCGTGCATGGCGGCGCATATGCGAGAAGGAGGCAATGGGTCAGATGCTTCCTGAGAAGGAGCGCCAAGTGCTGAAGTTGCTAAAAGCATTTTCAAACGAGCTTGCATTCTCAGCCTTTGGAGTGTTTAACATCATCGCAGCTCGTGCCACTACTTCAGCTCCGGTCATCGACAATGAAGGCACATTAGCGTCCACTTTAGCAAAGCAGCTGCTCTTCCTACATCAGGACAAATGCCAATCCTGGCGGACATACATCGCACGTAAATGGTGCCAATGCTGGTTATGGCAAGAACAAGACAGCATACCATCATGTGTCTTCGAGGACCCTAAACTTGCTGAGCAAGTACACGAATACACTCGCTCTTTTGCAATAGAGCATTTCGTTATATCCATTCCGGAATCACCAAAACAGCAAAACGAGGCCAAGGCAAGCGACCACATTGCAAGTGTTGCATTGGCCAGAGTCACTCGATCATCGCAGGCCAGTGATGACTTCGCTGGCTTCCGAGCAAATGCTAGACGACTCAGCGACACTAGCTTGGGGTTTCCCAAAATTTTGCATCGGCCATCTGCCGGCCTCCCGGGGCTGTCCTCAGCAACTTCTAGTATTCGGAATATGTGGCGAAAATCTGTCTCGACAAGCAGCATGCGAAGCAGAAGTCGTATTTCTGCGTCCGCAGCAAGCCTGCACAGCAGCCTTGAAAATATGTCAATATCTGGAAGCAGCCTAATGGGTTTCAGTATTTCTTCTGGTAAGACACCCAGCCTTAGGGACTCAGCGATCATAGAGGTCGACGAGGTGTCGGAAGAGGAAACCACCAGTGACGAGGAAGAGAAGGAGCTCTTCGAGGTATACGGTGACCGCGATTCATTGTGAGGAAAAAGGTGTTTGCCAAGTTTTAAGTTAGGTGACAATAGAAGGATTGCAATTTCCATGGAGATCGATGATTTTGAGTTTGCGAGCACCTGTTGGAGCTCGGCGGGTGGAATACAGCAAAGATACTGTCAATGCTAGTCTTAGTATGGTGTACTGGGTCAGGCGTAAATTACAAGAGGATGCAATTTGTTTTGATATTCCTAGCGAGTTGTCTGTACCATATATCGTGGTACTGCTAAGAAATTTAACTAAATTTGTCATCCCTGACGTCTTCAAACCATAGCTAGCACATCAGTCCAGAAATACGAGCCTTGCCTCTGTCGAAAGTGTTCATCACTGACTGCGAAGCTTGCACCTCTGATGCCAAGTTCACACCACCCACAACCTCACTTTGTAGGCATCGAGTTTGCAGGCCTCCTCCAACTGCTCATCATGTTCATCAATTTCAATTTCCATATCAAAGTGCTTAATCTCGTCTTTCCTTTGCTGTCTCTTCTAGCACCTTCTCCTCCAAAGTCAGAACTTCGCCTCCGCGCGAGCACGGTGGATTTCATCGATAGGCTTTCATAGGCAATAGCCTCACCAATTCCGTTACATCCGGACTCACGTGCGATCACTTGCAGCCGGACTTACGCCCAATCCCAGACACACCAACATCTAGTTAGTTCTGCTGCTTTTTCTTTACAACTCAATCAGACTTCTTCTCCTGGAACCGACGCTGACTATCAACAAAGAAATTCATGGCACACTGATCTATATAACGCTCGACACATGTTCGGCTATCCTCAGCTTGTCCTACACCTGGAACACTCATTGCGATCACCATTGGATCTACATCGATGGAAAGCCTTTGAAAGTGCGGAGGAACCTCTGCACTTCTTGAGACAAGCGCAAGAATCGTGTTTTTCTCTGGATCGACGTCATTCGCATCGACCAGAACTCCAACCTTGAACGCAACCACCAAGTGCAAATCATGGGTGGTATTTACAGCAAAGCCTTTGTTTGGCTGGGTCAAGAAGGTGTATTGATTAGCTATCCCTTCTGACAACTCGGGCAAGCAAGTGATGCGTTTAGTCATCTACAAAGATGCTGATTCGCAGGAGTATCCTAGCACAACTTACATGCTGAGCCAATCTTCCTATTGGTCCCGATATGGATTGTTCAAGAGCTGCTTCGAGCGGAAACCATTTATCTCATGTACAACGACGACTTGCATGAATGAAACCAATTCTGGACAAGCATCGAGAATTTATTGCAATTCAACTAGAAGTCGTGGCATCTGCCGTTCAATGACTAGCGGCATCACTACATCGTTTGCCTACCATCATCAACAACGACAATCGCGGAACAAACTCCTTACTGGCGAACGTTACTTCAGTGTGAATGAGCTATTACGAAGGTATGCTTTCTCCCGGTGCTCTCTGATCAGGGACCGCATCGTAGGTTTGCTGCCGCTCTTAAAAACCGGCAGTTCATTCGCCGACAGCTACGATGGCACCCTAGCGAATCTTACCTTGCGAGGGTTTCTTCATTTTCTTGGCAACATGGAGACTCTCGTCATGCTACAAAATGGTCTAAGATTGACACATATAAACCTTCTACAAGAGTTGTCTTCATGGCAACCCAGCCGACTCGCCCGAAAGTATATTAATCCTCAATCTTGTCGAGGAGAACTGCTGAGCTTTAGTGTCAGACAAGGCATTTCACAGACTGCGAAGCGGCCAGTGTGTTTCAAAACTATCATTCAACTCTAGATGAGTATCCCTGGCCTTCGCGCAGAACGTCCAGGTGATTTGTCTGGCCAGCCTTAGATCCAGTCAACACATGTACTGTGCAGTGGGCGGCTCCAACCCAAACAACAGAAGACTCGCAATCTTCTTCGAGCGCAACAAAGACAGCATCGGCAAACCTTCAATCGCAAAGTTCAGACACGGATATGAAAGCTTCATGAACCACCCTACGCCCTCTTCTTCAAATGGAGTGTAAGAATTGCATATCCACATCGCTATCGACCTATTCATCTACCTTGTCGAATATTTAAGGCTCCCAGAACCCACATCAGCCTCTCGATACACGCCGGCATCCTCCAAGATTGACATGACGGAATCCGGAAATGATAGGCCTGAACAAGTTCTACGAGCTTCTGCGTCCGAAGATATCAGAAAACCCGTTGATCTCGCCTACGTCAATTTGCTCGAGTCTGATGAAGAAGGTAAATCATTGTCCCTCTGGACCGGATTTTGCCGACTCCCGGAGGTGTGAGAAGGTGCTCGACTGCAGCGAGTGGCCCACGCGGTTCCATCACTAACAGCGTAGCGAAGGTAACAGCTGATAAGGATGACCCTCTTGCAAATGTGAAAGCTGGTAAAGCCCTTGATTTGATCTTTTCGCGCTAGGTAGGCGATCGTTTCCGGCTTCGACCTCTGCGTTATCATTCATGAATTTACAAGGATAATGCTATTTAAGATGTTAACGTAACAGCAACATTCCCTGATCGCACCCAATCCATTCGATAAGCAGAATCAGCCACCTCAAAACATCCACTCCGTCAAGCACCCATTCTTCCCCTTCAAGAGTCTTCTTCATCTATCTCCTTGCTAAAACAGTCTTATGTTTCCCACAAGCTAACGCCTCCCCTATCCTTCCAAGATCTATCATAAACAACCGTCTGGACGCAGCGGCGCCATTTCAACATCTCCTTCCCTCGAAAACGCTTTCTATCTTCTAGCAACTTCACTCTCCCATTCATCCATCTTCAATTGACTTCACAACCCTCGTGAAACATATCTCGCTTGCGCAATCAGCCTCGGCAGCCGTCGCACTAGGTTCCCGTTCCTCTCCTCTTCGGATATCGACGAGCCTATCTAGATCTGCAGCCTCCATGCTAGCGCACAAAACACATCTCTAACTTCCAATTCTCAGAATCTTGATGGTATAGGGATGGTCAAATGATGCGTGTCAGCCCCTTTCAAGCAAGTTGCTAGCGCAATTGTCCTAGGTATCTCTGGCATGAAAATCTGCTGTGTTATATGTCTGACCATTCCGTTCTCCATTGCTGTAGAACTCTGCCGTCCGTCGCGTGCAGCGAGTTTGAAAAAGACGGGGACAGGCGAACTGCTGCTGAGTCACTGTTCGAGCATAAAGATTGGGTCAGATCTTTGCTTTCAGCTAAGTTCTGAAAAGCGTTGTATCAGGGTCTGCCTTCTGTGAATCAATCCCAGCCCATTGGCATTCGTGGCTCCAAGATTTTGCGTGGTTGTAGTTGAATGAGGAACTGTCAGCTCCACATCCAACCATCGTTTTCTGGCCTTCAGGCATGCACAGCAAGACAATCATCAATCAGACCATCCAGCGCACCTCGTCCGCCTAAACCCTCATTGTCCCAATCGAACATATCTTCATCAGCTTCGTCATCCACATCCATCTCGTCGTCTGTCCTCTCGACATGTCCATTAGTTTGATGCATCCCGTCTCGGTCAGCTTTCCAATCATCGTAATCTGTGTCGGTAGCTTTATTGTCCACCTCGAACTCGAGCAAGGGCATTCGGTTCCACAATTTGAACCCTGTCCTATTCGCTAATCGAAAGTCGTTCAGCACTAGTGGGCGTCGAACCTTCGCTACCTGACTCTCAATAGGAAGTAAATCGTCATCACGCACACGCTGGAGTTTGCCCGTTTTGACTAGCTCATTCTCCTGTTCAACCTGCCTTCTGTACTTGGCCGTGAATATGCCGCCCTCATCGAAGCCGTCATTGTACCTTGGCCCATTGGCACGCACTCGCTCGAAAACTGTAGTGAGAAAGTCCTTGAAGTAGAACTCAGCGGAGGTCACAACAAGTTCGGCGCACGCCATATTTGCACCTTGAGGAATAGCTTCTTCGTAACAGATGGGTACCATTCGTGCAAACACATTCGCTGCGTCGGGAAATTCGCTTGCCTCGACGAGAAGGGGTTGTTGATATCGCTTCTTGATCTCCGGTTCCCAATTCGTCTTGGTTAGCCCTGACGTCCCAGTCTGGGGTTGTACATCCGGCACACGTATTCTGCTAGCATTGTACGCCTCTTCGTATTGATTCCTCTGCGCAGCTACAGCGCCATCGTCACCGTCCTTGCCGCCCCCTGTAGCCTCTGTGGTAGCATTCTTTATCCGTCGTCTGTCCCTCGCGTGAATAGCCATAACCTCCTTCTTTAATCTCTGCTCGCCCACATCACCTGTGATTCCCGTTGCAGGCTTCGTCGTAGTGGTGGAGGCCGATTTATCGGTGGCGGCCGTGACAAACGTTGCGATACCTGGATCAGGTGTATCGCGACAGGAATTGAATGCTATGGCCAGGATGAACTTGTTGTGGAGGTGCAGGATGGCGTCGCTAGCATAGAGGATGTCGTCTGTTAGGTCGCCGAATTCGCGGGCATGGAGAGCGCCTGTACACATCGAACATGTCAGCATATGGAAGGGTTGAGGACAGGGAGAGAGATGTTGAAAGGCCTACCACGCGTGAACCGTGTGACAGCATCGAAATAGATGTCCCATTTGTGACCGATTGCATCTTTTAGTTCGGTGTAAGTTGGTTCAAAGTCTATGCGGGGGTAGTTCGAGGTGGATTTTGGTTTGGGAACGGCGGAGGAGGAGGGAAGGTTCTTTATGGTCGAGATGGAGTTGAGAGTTTCTGAGCGGGCGAGGGCGGCGGGGTTGAACGTGTCATCCAGTGTGGCCATGACGAGCGGCTAGTGTAAGCGCTATGGCTTGATTGTCGCCGAGGGGTGCAGGTTGTTGAGCACAGGCGCGCAGTGGACGTCTATCACTGATCTGACGGTCGCATCGAAGAAGGCTCGACAGCGCGTTGGTCGCGACTAACGTTGCGAGCCTTTGATTGCAAGATCATGAGTTCTGCATGTCACGAAGTGTGCGCAAGACCATGCGAGGAAGAGTCGCAGATGACAGACGAGTGAGCACCGGATACGCTAGTTTGAGCCAAGAGCGGAGCGGCCATCAAGCACTCCCGCTCCGCCTAAGGAAGCCAGCCGGCATAAAGGGCCGTGCAGGTTTAGACATCTGTTACAACTCGTGAATATCACTGTGCTAATTCAGACTGAGCCTTGATCAATTGCATGATTGTTTCCTAATTTGAGCTGCGTAATCAACCAGAGATCTATAGGTCTCTAGATCTACCGTGACACTCCCTAACCGTACGGAATGCATCGCTTATAGCGTGACCTTCCATTTCTTCACCGTTACATCTGCACCTGTACTGTATACACCGTCTGCCAGCCATGCAATACCGTTGACACCCTCCTTGTGCGCATTGGTGGCCTTGACACGTTTGCCAGGTTCTTTCAGCGACCACAAGAAAATATTGGTATCCAGACTCCCAGACACTGCATGGGTGCCTTCAGCATTCCAAGCAATTGACGTGATCTTCGCGCTGTGAGCGCTCCATCGATCCGTAATTTGCTCTAATGACACAGACCCAGTGATCAAGCCTGTGACACCGGAGCTGAGCTTGAAGACGTAGATTTTGCCGGCTGCAGTACCTGCTGCAAGCACCGAACCGTCTGAAGAGAAGGCTAGAGCGCTGATAGGGGACGCAGAAACTTGGTCCACAACGGCGCTTTGTCTTGGAGCCTTGCCTGGAACAACGTTGAAAATTCTAAGCGAGGAGTCGGAACCGCCAATGGCAACTGTACTACCATTGGCTGCGAGAGAAGAAGGTGATGACTTCAACGGGAGCTCTCCATCCTCTTCGCCGTCTCTGTAGACGATGACACTCTCAACTTGTGCCACAATGACTAGTGAATCGGTGGTGCAGGTGATGGCCTTCGGCTGAGACGACAGCGAGGTAGGTTTGTTGATGAACGTCTTGGCGCCAGCATCGGTCGTTCTGATCTTGTCATCCCAACCAACTGAATATATTTGAGGGTTCTTGTCGGATGGCGTTGCTGCGAGACCGGATACGAAGTTGGTGTGGCCGTCTCCCTCGACTGTTTCTGCGGCGCCTTTGGCTACGTTCCAAGCACAAAGTCGGCCTTCATAGTCACCGGTCCAAAGCGTAGGCTCGGAGTGGCTGCCAGATACTGTAAGAGCTGTGATGTTCTTCGAGTGGCCGGACACAATCTTCGTCGGCTTGGCAGAGTTCTGTTGCAGGTAGTTGAGATCGCCACTGAGAGACAGTGAAATGATTAAGCCATCAGCTCGGGCAGGCCAAACCACACCGACTTGCTGATCAGCAACGTTTATCGTGTCACCGAATGTCCAAGTATGAGTAACCTTGCCCGCTTCTACATCCCATGTCTTCACCGTTCGGTCACCAGAACATGTAACGATGGACCTCGAATCCTTAGACCAAGACACGCCGAAGATGCTGCCGGCATGAGCATCAGCACTATCTGAGATCTCACCCTTTACCTCTCCTGTCTTCCCATCGTACAGGTAGATCTTCTTGTCTCCGCCAACGCTGACTAGGCTACTGCCGTCGGGCGAGAAGCCGACACCATAGACGAAATTGGTGTGATTTCCTCGACCGGGAATGCTATTGAACTTGAAAGGGGCACCATGATAGAACACAAGATTCTTGTCATCAGCAACGGTAGCTGCCCTCAACGGCCTCTGCTGGCGGATGCTCACAGCATTGACCTGTGCCGAATGGCCACTGATCTCTCCAACGGTGTTGCCCGAGTCTGCCGTTACACAATGTCCATATCTTTGCTTTCCGTCTCCTACGGCGATAATTCTCTGGCTATCCCCATCCCAGGCTATGTCGTTGATTCGGCCATTGATGATGGCGTATTCGCCCTTGGTCGCGCCGGAGCTGTTGAGTGAGCAGTCCCACACGCGGACTATACCTGAGGCATCGCCGGAAGCACAATAGAAGCCGGACGGGGCAAAGCGAGCAACTGTGGTGGAGGCTGTATGCTGGGTATACTGTGTCGATACAGCCGGGTTGTCAATGGATCGGAGGAAGATGGACTTGTTTGAAGCATATGCGATACGTTCACCTTTCGAGTCGGCGGATAGCGGGGTAGGCTGTCCGCGAGTGGTGTTGGGCAACGCAGCAAATATGCTGTCTGACCATTGTTAGCAACAAATGTTCACTGGGCATTATTGAAGCAAGTACCAGTGGTTATAGACATGGTTGATCGAATAGGAAAGGGTTTTGCTATTTTTGCAGTCGGGAATATTCACTCTTGGAGGAAATCGATGGCTCTACAATAATAAGTGCCATTCAATATTTCCCGATGTGTTTGAGATGACCCCTAATGCATATCGTAATGTTTGGTTTCTACCGCAGAACGCCTCTGTTATGGCTTACAGAGTATGATGATACAAACTTGATGATACACATACCCTCACCATCCGACTGGCTCAATGGTGACTGCCTGAAGGCCACGTAACTTGGCCTTGCTCTTCTGATTCGGCCCCCTTGTGGTCCTCGACGAAGCATTTGGAATTGGCCATCCTTGACGAAATGATTGCATCTTCATCCTTGCTTCCTTCCCTCGTTGGTATTGGCGCCTAGAGGCAGCCTGGCTTGCTCGGCTTTCCCCAGGAAATACATGGTGCTTGATGCCGTAAGAGACACTGATTGAATGTTCAAAGCGTGATTTCTTTGCCAAAAGTCGCGAGCGTTGCACCTACGGCCAGCGAAGACCCCTCTCATACCTCAGGACCAACCCAGCGAGATAGATCAATACAAAAGGTGTTTCGTTGGAGGCGCTGCTCTTGCTATCGAAATCGGCCAGCATTGCTCACAGCCCAGTCTCACATGTAGAAATCGTACGCTCCGGCTCGTTTCTTCTCAATTTTCAGGAGTTCGGGATGTCGATACACGCTGGGCATGAGACCAAGAGCAATAGCTCTCCGGATGGCCTTTGCGACACGTCTCTGGTTCACAGGTCGCAAGCCAGTCTGGGATCTTGGTTTTATTCTTCCCATATCCGTAACATATTCGGACATAACAGAGAAGTTCTGGTTGACTATCAGCATTGCACCTCCAGCTCCACTCATCCAAACTCACTTTATATAGGTTCAACGGGTTCAAAGATAGCACATCAAATGCATCGGTGGTCGGGGCTTTCTTGCTCTTCCATTTCCTCGCTTCAGCGGCACTTAAATCGTGGGGAGCGTAGACATCGCCCGCTTTCCAGTCGCGTGTGAAATTCCTCTCCATGGCTCTTGCTTCCTCGCTTCGTTCCTCTTGTAGCCTTCGAGTGGCTGTGAGGGCTGATCTCGATGCACTCCGAACTTCTGTGCATGGTTAGCAGCTGATCCCAGTGAAATAGGATGTAGACTGACGAGGAGCGAAAGACGAGGAGGTGCAGATGGAGGTCGGCCGCCGTAGACAGCTGAATATCTGTTTGCCTGCCATCTTCCCGAGCTTGACACAACAATCAAATTACCTTGAATTGAATGGGCTACTGAGAGGTGAAGGTCTGATGGCTGATTGGAGCTGAAATGCGACGGAAATTTTGGCCGCAACTGCGGAGCGGAGCAAGATGGCCATCATCGTCTTGCCCGTGCATTTCATCTCAACCATGGCATCACCACCGCCACAAAAGAACATCCCAACTCTCTTGCCTTTCGAGGCGATAATCGGAGAGACGACCCCGGCATCCTCTTAGTTCTCTTGACAAATTCCCGACAATGAAGCGGTCGTCGCATCTGACCCGAGCTGTATTTCGAGCCCTCATCGCCAACAGACCCTATGTGCCACCCGAATGTCTACAGCGAGCAGCCCTCCGAAATGCTCCAACACTGCCGCCAAGCATCAATCATCTACAGAAGCGCACCTTCTTCGAGTTCCTCACCGGAGACACAACACCAAAGAGTCTAGAGGGGTCAAGAGCCACACCAAAGAATGTCGAAGTTGCAGTTGGTAGGCTTGTGGATTTGCTGAAGGCAAAGAAAACTCGCTCTCGGCCACCGACGAACGGGGAACTGACCGACGCTCTGAAGTTTCTGTTCGCTGCCCGTCTTGAGAATGGCATTCCATTGACAAGAAACGAAGTATTTCTGGCTACGGAATCATACAAGCATCTGCAAGAAAGAGATTTGGTGCTGAGCGAGAATGCCGGGTCTCTGGCTGAGGATGACTTAGCCTCTATATTGTCTGCGTTGGCTTTGCAGTCGCCAAAGGAACGCTTTCGGAGCGATGTCAGGGCCTTAGCAGAGCTGGTCCATCAGTCATTCTCAACCGCGGCCTCCCGTTTTCCCGAGCCCTTACAGTCTGCCTACATTGCCATTCTTGCCCAAACTGGTTCGGCACTCGAAGCTCGCGACAAGTTACGAAGTATCCCTGCAACGGCGCCTGCTAACGCCGCCTCTCTATGGCTTCTTACACTGAAGGGACTTTTTGCCGAAGCAAGAGATCGAGAGTTTTGGAAAGCTCTTGAGGAATTCGACGAGAAGTTTGGAGGACTACCTCCCAAGTTTCAAGAAGAGCTCGTTGAGCTTTTCGCAAAAGCTGATCGCATCTGGGACGCTCAAAAAGTCTTTGGAATGTCTCTCGATTCCAACGCGGGACCAACTCCCAAATGCATAGCATTCATGCTGGAGATGTCGTTGAGGGTTGGCCAAATGAATCTTGCCGAAGAGCTAGCCAACGAGTTATCTGCCAGAGTTCGTTCCTCTCCCGACGACGTGATCGGAACCTTGATACTCTACCACGCAGCTAGGGATCCAAGATTCGAAGAACTACGCCAGCTCATTCACTCCTTACTCCAGTCCAACCAGGGCGACGTGACCATGGACACCTTCAACAACGTCATTGAATATGCTCTCCAACGAAACAATCCAACTCTGGCTGACGCCTTGACACAAATTGCTGAATCGGAGGGCTTCACGCCGAACGGGAAAACCTACGCTCTCCGCCTTCAACATACCCTAGACCAACACCATTTCCGCGAGGCCGAGCAAATCTATTCTCAAATGCTGAACGAAGACATGCCCTCGGACAATTTCGACATTCCCATCCTGAACCGCTTTCTCACCACCCTTGCCTTCCGTCCCGACCCCAACCACGAACTTCTCATGCGTGTCGTTGACTCTCTCATTGAACGCGATGCCGACATAACAGCCGAGGCTCTCGCTGGCCTCTGTCACCACTTTCTCCACCGCGGTGAGATCGACGAGCTCACTGGCCTCCTTCGCCACAGAATTGACCTCTATCCTTTACCCGAACGAGCCCGAGTGTCCCAAATCTTCATCGATTTCATACAGGATACATCAATTTCCACTCAGCGGGCCTACAATGCTTATGACCTGTTCCGCCATGCCTTCCCCGAAACACCTTGCAGTGCTCGCCTCCCCATATTGCAATCCTTCTTTGACCGCAAACGCCCCGACCTGGCATGCGCGATTTTCTCTCACATGCGCCAGATGGAGGCCGATTCGCCTGCTCGTCCTAACGCTGCCGCATACCAGAAATGTTTCGAAGGAATTGCGCAAAACCGAGACATCGACGGCCTCCAAACAATCTACAACATGCTGAAACTCGACTTGTCTGTCGAGTTAACTACTCACATCCGCAATGGCATTATGCTAGCCTACATAGCCTGTCAAATGCCCTGGCAAGCCATAATCGACCACTTCTACAAAATCATGGACTCGCGCGAAGGCCCAACGTACTCATCCTTTGAAGTTGCTTTAAGAGCCTGCGAGACATGGCCCCCCTACGGCTCCTTTGAGGCCCGCAAGATCATAGCCATCATGCAATCCTGGAATTTAGAGATTACCAAATCTTTATACGACACATACGTCGGCGCCATAGCCGGGCAATGTGAATTCGAAAGTGCAGTCGAACTGATCGAGAACATGGAGCGTGACATCGGCGAGCCGCCTGATGCTTTTACGATAGGCACGTTTTACAATGCTATTCCGTGGCAATACCGGAAAGATGAGGTTGAACAATGGGCGAAGCAGGCCTATCCAGAGCTTTGGCAGGAGTTGCGCACGTTTGGGGAGGAGGTGGATGAGGAGTTTGAAGTAAAGTATTTCAAAATCGACAGGAGTATTGACATTGACGATGAGCCGCTGTTCAAGGAGGGAGAATGGAGACCTGAGATTACGAGAGCGAAGCAGGCGGAGATTGAGCCATTGAGATTGGAGGTGTAGCTATGGGATTTACGTACTCCAATGGAATGAAGAAAACAGGAAGAAATCCAGGTCCTCTTCGAACAACCAGAGATTTACATACCACTACATTCCGCCACAACATCCATGTACACATACAAAGTCCGAGATGGGTTAATTCTTCAGCTGCACTAACTACTATGTATGCATACACTATTTACTGATCTACCACTTTCCCCACATCCCCTACCAGGCACAATGCACGTCCCGTCTACTCTCTCCAGTACCAATTCACCAGTACCAAGAGCCTCGACTCAGTCTCTCCATTGTGTTCTGGTTACGACTGCTCTAGTCGTTGTGAAGCGTCCACGCACAATGGCTTGAGGCTGCAAGCTCGGTACAGAATTACACTATCAGGGAGTTAGAGGGGTAGGTCTGATGGAGTGGGAGCAGGGGGGTATAACGTGGGTGTAACATGGGTGTAGCGAGGGCGTGGTGAGGTATGTCAAGATGCGGGTGAAGGAGGATGGCTGTACTGGGTCACTGGGGCTAGCGATACTGATACGAGATAGTACGGGTCGGGTGATGGTAATGGCGATTGCGGAGCAGGATTGATGGTTATGGTTTAGAGCCTACAATCGAGTCGGGTCGCGTGAAGTCGCTGTAATGGCAGGTTGTGAGGACAAGTTGGGGTGCTTTATCTTCTTTAAAGAGAGAGAGAGAGAGAGCTGTTGATGCTACACTTGTTTCGGCGAGTATTAGTGGAAGTTTAGTAAATATCTGGTCGAGGAAAGGAATTTTGTTCCGGTTAGAGTATCTTTAGATCCTTTTGCATCGTGTAGTGTTTCTTCAGCATACTTGGAACTTGTTTTAGCAGTTGATCCCGTTTGGGCATGAGGCGGGTCATCGATGCCAAGCGCTCGGAATTTCGTTTTTGCCCTCCAAGGCCGCAAAGGGGTCGGCGGCAATCAGTTTCATCGACCTTGAAACCACAAACAAATTCACTTGGTGAACATTGGTGTGCTTACTTGGGCTGGTGCTGCATATGCAGCCGGCAATATGGTCGTTATGCGTTATGAAGCAGCACGTTTGGAACGCATCGACCAGTCGGCTGTCCTAAAAACATTGGCTTCTTCAGTGAACAATCTCAGCTCCGGCTGGGAGGCGGCGCTGTGTAGCAGAACCGGCAGGCGCGGTAAAGGTTCGCGTTGATTTGCTAGAACAACTTGTGATAGATTCACGATTCAAAGTTGTTTATAATGGCGCACGCCAGTAGCTCAGAGGTCAGCCCAGAAGCCTCACTTAGATCTCGGCTCTGGACTTACTCTGAACATTGTGCTTCAATACCACTTGAGTAGAGCTGTTAGTTAGTATGTGGCAGACTCAAGAGTTCGATCTTACACTACTGACCATGACTAGTGGTTAACATATCATCATTGTTCGACCGCTATGAACCATCAGCACCTCCAGCGATCGTTGCTGCAGCCTTATTTGGCATTCTCGGACTGTACCACCTTATTGAGGTGATAAGGTTGAAATGTTGGGTTTACATTCCGGTTGTTGTTATCTGTTCACGTACAGTCACTCTCACAAGCCTTTGGAACACAAGTACTCATGATGAAAGCAGTATACACTATCTGCTGCTCCCTCCGAGCATTCTCCATCAACAACAATGCAGACTACCTTTACTCTGCAAGTGATTCCATCCTCATGTTAGTTTCTTACCCATTCACAGGCTCGCCAAAATTGACTTTCTCGCAGCGCACTTCCACCACTCATATCAATACCATGTTACCTCCTATTTAGTCGAATAGTTCGGTACAATGCACCACCAGAGCACCGAACATTCAAGGCCCTATGGATTCCAGCTCAAGCCATAGCCCCAATCCTCCTGGCTCTGATTCTGGTGACCCAATGTGTCGAAATTTTCGGCGTGGCGGTTGTTTTGCTAGCGATTCGGAAATCCAGTAACTCGAATATCCCTCGCGTTACAGGTATTCGAGCCTTAAGGTATGGGCTCATCCTCGAGTTTATCTGTTTCCTGATCTTTTCTATTCTTGGGTCACGGGTGCAGAAGTTCAGTCGGAAATGGTCAGAGCAGAACGAGAACAAGCATAAGTTGTGGAGCTTGAGACGGCTGATCTACGTTACCATTACATGCTCATTCCTGGGCTACGTAAGGAAATTTCTGAAAAAAGAAGGGAAGCCCTGCTAACTTCGATCTAGCTGACAAGTTTATGCCGCAACTCACAGCTGAATTACGCTTTACAACAGGCAGGGATACAGGTGCAAGGAAATCTGAGATATTTCGAGGAAAACGAATGGGTGTTCTACGTCTTTGAATTGTTGCCAGTTTTCCGTAAGTTCTACCTGTTTATGATTGAGTTGGTATTGACGATTGAGCAGTTGCACTTGTGTTGTTGGGGATAGCACATCCAGGTCGCTGCCTGCCACCGGCACTCACAGGACTAAGGCTTCGAAAGGAGACAATTCATGGACCCAAACTAGTAGACGATGATGTCTCTTGGAGTGCACCTAGTCAGACAGAGCTGCCGTCCAGTGGTCAAGCTCACGAGCTAGGGGGTAGGAGTGTAGTGATAGAGATGCCTGCGCAAAGGGAAAGTCATTGATTTTGGTCTCTGAGACGATGAAAGTCAGCGGGTACAGGCAGTTTCGGACCAGCGATTACAGTAGACGGTCCTGGACGATCCTGAGTATGTGGTTATTCGTTTTCCATTTAGCTCGTCTCAAGAGAGCGAACGAGTTGTTAAGTGCTTGGGGCTGTTCATCACCCAATCATGTGAGTATTTCAGCCTCCCCGAGTGCTGCAGCAATGAATTTGATGTTTTCGCATTGATGTGCTGTCAGCTGAGGAGTGGTTGTACTTCCCTACTCCTCCACTCAGCTGGATTCTCTTTAGCGTCATTATGTCTGCAGCCACCCGCGAATGATCATGAGCCTTTCCGGCGATGAACAAATCACGAGCACTGCTATGTAGATCTTATGACGTTGTCGAATTGGTCTAGGGCCTGATTAATGGTCTTCTTTCTGTCTCATTTTTTTTTCTTTCTGTGCTATAGGCAGCTTTGGTCACTGCAAGCTACTGTACGTTAAACGAACTCTATCAAGGAAACCAACCTGAATGAAGGGGTATCAGGTATGAACGCCTGGCAAAGGTCAGTGAAGCTAACTATCACGCCTCGTTTTTCTAGGGCTATTAGTAACTCGTAGTCATGTTCTGTTGTCCACTCTTTACATGAACCCAATCGTCTTCAAGGTTCAAACGCTTAAACCCTCGTTGCACATCTTGTAGAGAGCTGGGAGTAGGTTCCAGATCCGAAGTAGAGCTCGACATCAAGTCTATCGAGGACCTGCCACTTAATTCAGAATATCTCCTTTTCCTATCAGACTTCAAGAACAGGCTCTTTTTGCCGGCGATTTGATAGTGGTGCTGCCAGTGTTGCTTCGCATAGTTCAAGAATGCTGATTGCTCGCCTTCCACTTTTTCCCAGTCCTCGAATTCTGCCTCGAGCTCGATTTGCTCTAGGCAGATCATTGCAATAGTCCGATGACTTGCATCGATGCCCTGAACGCAAAAGCCGTGTAGGAAGTGGTTCATCGCATCCTGCAAGAAGAGTACTTCTCCGCGGTCGTTGAGTTTGAAAATTGCTCCAAATTTACAGACCCAGGAAGCAAAATCTCTCATCTTTAGAGTTGAGAGAGAGCTTTGGTGAGGCTGTAGTCCGAGACTCGTTGCGACTGCGTCTTCCAGCTCAGAGATCTTGAGTGGACGGACGCTATTTAGGGTGCAAGATATCACACAAGACAATCGCTGAAACTCATCGTTGTTACATAAACGGAATGATGTCAGCAGAGCCTGGCGACAGGACTCAATGCTAGCAGGACTGATGGAAAGAGATTGTGAGGTTCGATCTGTTGGAGTTGGAAGGGCTTCACAAGAGCTGGTCCACATACTAGACTGGGCGCTACTGGAGTGGCACTGTGTGGTGTAAATGATACTTGAGTGATTTTTTTGGGCTTCGGTGGTTGCTGTTACTATCACTGTCGCCGTCGATAGTGGTAGGTCTAAAGAGATTCAAGGGTTGAGCATTATGATGTCCATGAGAACATCAACATGCTCCGTATTGAGAATGGCACTGAGATTGTTTGGTTGACGTTTAAAATAAGTTGTGATCGTATAATCTGAAGAATGCTAAAAAGTTCGTAGGGCTGGGATGACAGGTAAATACATGTACTACAATCTCTCATTTATAAACTGGTTGTGCAACTTCGGTGCTCACTTTGCACAAGGCAAACAAAGGAATGATATGCGCTCAATATTTGGCGAGCATTTTCGAGCAAAAAGGGTACAAGCTAAACCAAGATGGAACTAGTGGTCGCATATTCACACAGATGTTGAGTGACTTGTAATATGCGATTTTGCGATCGTTGCCTTAAAAGCATTTGTAGAACCCAACCATGATGATTGTTGCATACATTGTCTCGGAGTTTCCATATGCTCATCTTGTTATGCGGTAGCACCAATGTAGTGATCACAATCCAAGCCACCTCTTGAAGTTGTCTCGCATTGTTCTTGTTCAACCTCGTCACCACCCACTTTTCTGTGGCTGGGAGCCCCATTACCAGTAAGGAAAGTTCTTACGCATGATGTAGAGCCACACTCCGGGATACAATCGCGACGGCGACGTCTTTGAAATGAAGGCAGATTGTGCTGCCCAAAAGCACATCGCATTTACCACGATCTCTTGCTCCACAACGTCGTGAAACCACATCCTGAAATGGTGCAAGCATTGTGACAAATATCCTAGCCTTATGACTAACTGGCTCTCATCAACAAACGATTTCTATCAGGGGATATCTCAGAAGTCGAGCTTGGCATTGCTGTCTCGGCTTTTGAATGTGCTTCGACGATGTTCTAATGCCGAGTTAAATCCGCTTTCGATCGTGCCATCATACATACTACACAACTCCCTTTGCTTCACAGTCGAAGATATCTAACATCATGGCCTTTTAATCCGAAACAATACGTCAGGGATCTGTTGGATGTCCAAAAGGAGGCCGGTTTCTGACATAATTGCCGACGGAACGAGGTTTCTGGTTGCCGTTTATGATTATGGACTATTGCACCGTTGGCTCTCACTTCTCAGACTCTCATGATTTACTCAAACGAAGGGATTGACAGAGAATAATCAATACCAGCTAGAGTTTATCTTTTGGAATGAGAGGTTCATGTAGGCATGAGAACTGAACCTTCTGATCCGTCCAGGAAAGTAGCCTTATCAGCTATGTTTCATAGTAATGGGTAGACCATTACTTCTCTGTCGGGTAAGCCTTATCTGAAGCTGGCGTGTTGGAGTTCATGAACTGCTATGTGCATTAGCCGACGACAGATGTAAGGCCAGGCTGGCAATTTCAAGAAGACTCCATGCAAGTAGGGCACTTACGGGATAGGGCTGCTAGCTTGTCAGAGACACGGGTTCGACGTTTTACAGCAGATGTATGCGCAAGTATTTGCAAGAACGAATCATTTGGCTCATGGCGGCAGCCAAGCCACAAAAAGTTCGTCCCAGACGGTGTATAACTCGGATGACACTTTTTGTGCCTTGCGAAAGACTGCAGATAGACCAGAGGCTGAGAGGTCTAGGTTGCATGCCGCTAGTTCGTGTGGCAATGGTTCAACACAATATACACCCAAGCTTGACAATTCTCACGCGAAGCAGACCGCATGCACAATGAGAATTGTTTTCGAGAAAAACGACCATGAAACTCAGAGCAAGCAAGCAAATATGGATTGTTAGACTTATTCAAGGAAGTAGAAAGTTATCTAAGTTATCAAGATTGCCGGCAAGAGAGCTATACTGGTCCCACTGAGTTACCAATTCAATTTCTCCACATGATGAGGGACAAACACTCGGCCTGCAATATGGCTCCCAAACATGTAATCCTGGTAAATCGAAAGGGTTGACTATTTCATAGTCGACATGACTGCAAGACTCAGAAGATGTAGACGTGTCAAAGTATCTGGTCGTATAATTGTCTAAAGAAGCTATCTCCTGTTGACATTCACTTGAACAGAACTTGGAGTTCAGGGCTCTTTTCTTGATGATTTGAGTGTCTGTTTTCTCAACATGAAGTCTAGCTGCCTCAGAATGGATTGTCGAATCGAAAGGAGACGTTTGTTGATTGTATTGTGTGCGTATCATGTCGGCAATGTGATGGTGCCCGGATTCCAAGGCTTCGTGGGGCTCAGGTATGAGAGATGGAAGTCGAAGGCCGGATTGGAGAATAAATGTGACAGCCTTCTGGCTGCCATTCCGCGCCGCCAATGCTAAAATACTCCTTCCTCTAACGTCTTGGACGAATTTGTCGGCACCATGTTGCCACAAGAGCGAGAAGCACGATAAGTCGTCCTGACAAGCTGCAATTTGCAGTGGCGTCATTCCAAACAGATCAGCGTGCTGTACCTCATCAATTCCGATTTCATGCTTTAGGAGCCATCCAAGCATCTGGATGTCAAGGTTATAGACTGCAAGATGCACCATATTTCGCTCCAGCATGTCGACCAAGGGATCATCGTGTGAAGTTGCACTCCACAAATCAAGTGCCGTGGTTGCGTTGCCATGAAGATAGGCGATGTGACAGGAAGGAAATGACACTTGCTTCTGAAAGTGCTGTCGACTGATAGATTTTAGACCAGAGAGCACATTTTTTACTGCCTGACTTGCTTTGTCATAGTTATCGATGGCCGAATGAGAACTGATCCCTCGCATCCTACTGCAGATGAAATCTGCAATAGAGTAATTGCCTTTGTGTTTACATGAAATGTAGAGAATCTTCTGGATGAGCTTCTGATCTGCACCAATCAAGCCCAGCTCGTCTGATGTAGGTGGATGGTCATATCTATAGATGATGCCCAGTAGCTCCGACAAGATGAATTCTTTGGAGAAGCCTAGGTCGTCGGTCGCAAGATTTAGAGCCTCTTGAATCTCAAATTGAAAATCAACCTCAATGGCGCAAATGTAGGCTTCAAGAGCAACCTTTTGTGCTAGAGACTCGCCAAGCCAACGTTGGACGCGCTCACATGTGACAAGACACCTACGAAGGAGTTCTCGGGTTGCGTTCATATCAGCCAAAATTGCAATTATCTTTCTGGCCTGAGTTTCTGCAGCCGTTCGGTCAATGTCGATCGTATACTTCAAATCAACATGTTCCGCCGATGGAATCTGAACCGATTGTACCATACCCGACTCGCCCTCCCCAAGTGGTAGGGCTGGCTTACACGACTCCGGACTTCCTTTGTAATCTGACATGTAAGTCGCGTCGTGTTGACGTATAGAACGGTGGCCATCCTCAGTGATGTTCATGACCGACCTTCGCTTTCCGAGCCTCTTCTGTGCTCTTTCGGATGGACCACACTCGTGACCCAGTTTGATGCATCGTCGACACTTCTCCCTCTTTCCTTCCCAGTCACGTTCTATAGGAAGACATTTCTGCTTAGCCTTCCGACACTGTGGGCATAGATGATGATGTCTCCTTTGGGAAGGACGCGAGGCTGGAGAGATAACTGCTTCACTCCGGACCATGTTCTGAGTCAAATTCAAATTTAACGGAGATCACGCAAATATGCCTCATGTAATTCATATAAAAGAATACAAAGTGTGCAGGAAGGGGCAAAAGTGACTGCGGACGGGGGATGAACTGGTTGATGAGCATTCGGTACATCTGAACCACAATTGCTAGAGCGGTAGAAGTCCACATGCTGACTTTGCGCTGCAGAATGAGCTGTTCAACTCTGCAGGTATAACCACACTGGCTTTGAGAAGGTTGCAATAGCGGGTTCTATTCCAACGTAGCCATTGGATGCTATTCAACTTGAACCGAATGTAGAGAGCTACTACATGTCAACTGCTCATTCACCAAGGTAATGAACCAAGTGGGGCAGGTTTATGGAGCAAAGACATCAAGTGTACTACGTAAGAGTGCTTGATGCACAGCCCAGGTGATGCAGAGATGGGAGTCGCAACAGCTTTTGCACATGAAGCTAAGGAAGACTTACCATCAGGCAAAAGTACGCCTACCAGAATACCCGCATTAGTGGAACGCTAAGATGCGACAGCAAGCGAAAAGGTTTCGGACTAAACCGTTCCCGAGCTAGGTCAGGGCTCAGCACACCAATTTCACCTCCATCGCAAGGAATCGTTGCTGAGAATTACACCAGATTTGTCTCGCCGACTACCTTTGAGTTTGATCAACAGACGAAGATTCATTATGCAGAGTGACCCAAGGTCTTGCAAAAGGTCAACAGTTGGACATTGCCAAGCTCATCAGAATGCAGAGCAAAGTCCATTAAAACAGCAGTCCGTAAGATCATTTTGACATGCAGTCTCAAGAGATCACCATTGCTTGCGTATGTGTTAGTATTAATGGAAAGCCTCCACTCCTCTCTCTGTTCTCCAATTGAGATAAGGAAGATCCAAAGCCTTAGGTAACTCGATATTGTTGTATAATCGAAATATCTATGGATCTCCCAAACCATTCTGCAGCTGACGGTCATGGAGGGCGTCACTTACACAGCGGAGTTATACAGAAAGACCAGCGCCACTACGAGAAATGCGAATTCTGTCGAAGAGATAAGCAAAGATGCGAAACAGATCAGACAGAGACTTACAGATGCAAGCGATGTGTCCAGAAGAATCGCCCATGCGGACCGCGCGTTCGAGCTACCATGAGATCAGATCCCGAGCCTGCATTTGCGGAATATTTCATGAGCCTAGTGGCAGCATCAATACTGCTGTCACTATGTCGGGATCGATTGCTGCAACTTCTGGGCATTATTTTTCCGTGGCCTTGCTTCAACCCCGACGTCAGGCCAGTTGCTTTTATGAGCCGCAGCCGCAACCTCAGTGACGAAGGGCTTCAGTGTCTTGCAAGCAGACTACAGATTCAAGGAGGAGCATTGAACGCGATCATAGGAAAATTAAATGACAGTCAATTATCGATTTACATCAGCAGCTTCGTTCGTGAACTTCAGACGGACATCTCGTATCACCCGAGCCGATCCACGGAACAAACCTCAGCTGCTAACGCTGCCATCATTGCAAACTGCGTTCAGTATACTTCAGAGGTTTCGCGTGCGTCTGTTCCCGTCAGTGAGCGTAACCAGAAACCTCTTCGGCAACGCATGGAGGAATATCGCAAAGCAGAGTTCAACATCAGACACCTTTTGCAAAATCAGTTCTTCTGTCTTGCAGCAGACATCGGACCCTTTGTCGATATCAACAATGGGCTCCCAGCATCTCATATTGCATACTTGAATGGGGACAAAGAGGCCGCACTGGAACTTTGGAAGGCTTCGCGATGGGGAACCGATCTTCTGGGTCGTACTTTCCCACATATCGTGGCGGAGGAAGGCGACCTCGATGTGCTGCATATCATCCAAAATTATGATGTGTTTACGCTGAAAAACTCCAGGCCTGACATTCGCGGTCTGACAGTGTTGGCAATTGTGATCTGCATGGGTCACGTAGAATGCTTTGACTTTCTTGTCCAGTTTCAACCTCCACGGAATCTGGCAACTTCTGACCCATCTGGAATTGAGCTGAGTTTGCTAGACCTGGCGCTCGCATCAGGAGTTCAGCATATCGTGGAGGAGGTAGTGAGATTAGGGTATGTTTTGCCGCCGTACACCATTCATGTTCTTAGAACCATCGAACTGGAACGTGCAGAACTCGCAAGTTGCCTCCTACCGTCGTTATTTCAGAGTTGCTGGAGCGGACAAAGAGAGATAGATGAACTAGCCATGCTGGCCAGGCAAAAAGTGGATGAACTTGATCGGCGCTGTGAGCGTGCACGGCGTCTTGGCTTGTTAGAAGAAACCCAAATTGAAATTTTTGAAGTGCGGAAGGTCTGGATGAGAGATCTTGCCAGGAACCTGCAATATCGCAAGGTCATGCCTGTTACTGTACAACAGGCAATCTCGTCGCTTGAAGCCTGGCCTCATCAGTTTATGGCATGGCAGCCGGAGAGCTAGGCTAATAAATGCTTGACCTCTTTGTTTAACGAGTAAAACACAGCCGCATTGCTCCAAGCCCTGATCGGCACTGCTCGGCAAACCTTCTGTTTCACGCGATACGTGCTTCACATTCCATGAAAACCGTTCATCAACTCATGGAGGACACTGTTCAGTGAGAATTGATATTAGCCAACTGCGTAGCTGTAGGAAATACTGCTTCCCAGACAATCCTGCAGAACGCGAATAACAGAACAAGAAATAAATTGCGCTACTCGCATGATGGATGCCAGAAGTATCGACTACAAACAAATTCCAAGCCGTCAACTGGTCACCTCCTAACTGCAATTTCATCGAAATCAGTCATTTTCTGTTTTCCAGCAGGAATTTTGCGGGGAGCGCTTCCAAAATGTGGAGGTTCAAGCCTCGGTCGGCATTTGCATGACCACGACCACTCTTCCGCAACCTGATTTGGTGAGGAAATATCTTCTGACCCGTCATTCTTGATCAACAGCGTGCTCAATGGCCGGGGCTTGCCACGAAAGCCTACTGTGAAGGAGGATGGTTCGTCAAGTTGGGTGTCGATGGAGGACATCGACAAGATAGGATGATGAGAGGAAATATATGTCTTGGTTGAAGGCTCATTCAAACTGGTCGCCGATGCAGCGATAGTCCTCCGTTTTCTGAATTTGTGTCCTTGCAGCTCTCGAACTAACACTTGATGAGATCGGTTGTCTTTGAGAAGGAGCTGGTCGACTTCGTCTACATTTCTTACACGATTCACATGCGACTGAGACAGATGAGGTGGTGCTCTCTGTAAGACAATTAAAACTGTTCGAATTTCTGGTAGCATGTATACTCACTGGAAGAGTGAGCACATTGAAGTGGTTGTTTTTGAGTCATTGTATGTGACTACTAGTGTGTCTCAGTATTCTCACAAGTCACCTGAAGGTTAACGGCTATGTATGATTCAGTTACTCGAAGAAAGAACCATCTCAAATCTTGGGCTCGAAGTGCTTGTTATACGATTGCAAACAGCTCATCGAAAAACCCCGTCCGACTCGACATCAGCTCGTTACGTCTGAGCCGATGGGTTTCGAGTTTCAATCGTGTCGCTTCACGTCGCTTTATAGCGTCAAACCACTTGTAAATTACCATGGATGATTCTCATATGCAACCCGTTACCGCAGTTTGCCGCTAGGATAAAACTCCAAGGAGTAGCAAGAAGATTCAGTTGATAGAAGCGGAAAGTCTTCAAGGTTTTCAAAATAGCTCCTGATCTACCAAAGAGTACATTGTGCACGAAAGGTTTGGCTACACGTCGTGATGTGGTTGTCTTTTCCATGGCGGTGCTGAAATTTGTGGTGAACTCGTTGTATAGAGAGCGGATTGATGGTGCTGTTGAGCTTGCAGCTGAGTGTAGCACTGACACCCAGTGGAAGACTGTTCAGGCTATCCAACGGTCAAATCTATTAGGTTGACTTGTCATAGGTGCGCTGACTATCTTGTGCAAGTTTTGCTACTGTCAAGGTAGCTTTTTCCTGGACTTTTTCATGATCGTGATCGCATGTGTTGCCTGAATTTGAATCTCCAACACCAGTCGCAAGTGTCTGTTCAGTGGTGGCTAGAAGACCAACGAAAGGCATATCCTACTGGAGACAGACAGGTTCGAACGACTGCTGGACCCGGCGAGCATCACGACCATCGCTTCTAGCTACGCGCCAGAAGGCGAAGGAAGCGACAGATGACGCACCTGTTCTTGACGGGTTGGCCGCGGTCTAGGAAGGCGTCGGGATATATATTCGTCTGTTCAGTATAATTGATCAGATATGACGCGGAAGTAAGGATTGGCTCTCCTCGGAAGAAACAGCAGGTGCAAAGTAGATCCCGAATTCACCCAAGCTCAGGTGATTTGAAGTCGAATAACGCGGCTGACACATTTTATTGAACACTTACGCTCACTAGTTAGGGCCGTAGTTTACCACTAACCCGATCCACCACCATTTCGGAAACACCACCATTTCGGAAATGCACCGCACCACAACGCACGCAACGAATTGATCGCATTACTACTGCATTTACTCGTAAATCATATCTCTGCATTGCCTACGCTATTTCTTCGTCCTTTTCCTTTTCTTACCTTGCATTGCAGTGAATACAGTGGGTTCCTGGTCGAGTAGCAGGTCAATTTCCTCCTGGGTCCCACCCCTGGCTGCTGCTACATCACGAAAGGACGTAATAATCGAATCATTGAGTTTGGTAATACGATTGCGTACCTAGGTGCCCTCCTTATCCTTATCCATCGCCCTGTAGCCTTGGATCTCAGTGCGTAGGAGTTTAGCCTCCGCCTCGAGTGTGTTAAGTTGACGCTTAATCCGGTGAAGTTGTTAGCGGTAGGAGGCAAGTATAACCCGCAGTAGTTGATCGATTATCGGCTTCTACTCGCCCTTATACTTAGGCGTACGGTACTTTATAGTCTTCTCTGGTACTAGATCAGGTATAGTTAGCCTATAATTAGCCATATCTCGGCGGTTAAGTATTACGTTGAGGTTAAGTGGATATAGATAGGCCCGACGCTAGCTAGATTAAATAATATCCTCTATAAATGCCTTAATATATACCTAGGCCTAAAGGATATTAAACTTAGCTCGCCTGAGCCGCTTAGTACCTATTAGATTATATACCTTTAATATACGAGCGTATATAGCCTTTAACGACGTAAATAACTATTAGTTAAGTAGCTATAGTAAATAGAATATATAAGAGAGAATCTAGATAATTACGATATTATATTAACGCGCGTAGTCCTAGATACTACTTATAGTATAACTTTAATAGACGTTTATAAAGAGAATACGCTTCTTACCGTTATCCTAGGTCTATAAAAGGAATACCTTAATAAACTATTTATCCCCGTACTTATCGGAGGTTTAGCCCTTTTTAGTAAAGCCCTAATACTAGTATAGATAGTTTACTATTAAAGAAAATTACTAATTAAACGGTTAAAGGGGCTTCTCGCCCTAATAAATAACTAATAGCTTAATTATTCGGCCCTAAGCGTTTATATACTTAATTACTGAGGTTTAGCTAGTCTTAGAGGAAATAATTAATACTAGAGGGCCTTATTTATGGTTAAATACTATATATTCTAACTAGTGGTAGTTATAGCGCGCCCTAATTTCGTCTGTGTTCTAAATATTACTAGACTCAATTTAAGGGTCGTCTAAAATACTCTTTACGGCTTTAAACTAGGTCGTTATTATACTTAGATTACTCGTAGTTACGCGCTCGATTTTAAGGTATTATTCTTTCTTTAATTTAAGCTCTAGGTGGCGAGTAATAAATCGCTTAATTCAGTTACGGCTAATTAGTTTGAATAACTTAGGTACCGCGATATTTTCTATGGCCAGTGAATTAGCTAAAACTCGTATTTCCTTATAGTTAATAGGCCTGTACTGTTGCTGTAGACGTAGAATATGCTGTGTAAGTACTCTTTCCTGTTCATTGGACAGTTTAGCATGACTTGGTAGCCTATGGAGTTTGGAATAGGTACCGCGGCTGCGATCCCAGACAGTGGATCCGGATACGCCTTCAACACCTGCGGCTTTCGTTATATTGTGATCAGGATCATCTCGAGCGGCCTGCAGGGCACGTTGAATGCATTGCTCACGTTCAAATCGATTATCCATGATTTTGTGGCTTGCTATTGCAGCTATAGATGGACAGGCTATGGAAGTGGTGGATAATCGTGGATTTCCGGAATGGTGGTGTTTCCGAAATGGTGGTGGATCGGGTTAGTACCTAGTCGCCGCTGGAAAGCGGCACATATTCTCAGTTGGCCATTCATGATGAAGCTCCGGAGCCTGCCAGTGCCTTGTATTCTCCAACGCGCGATAATCACTCGAGACTGGTAGACTCGTTTATGCACAGCCAGCTTCCTATGCAAGGCCAAATTTATTCCAGCTTCCGCTGTAGGGAATCGAAATGAGCGATAAGTTCAAAGCTGTAAGTTTTGTACATTGAGCTAGCGTGTCTGGCTACGTTACTGGAATCAGCACTCGAAGAGAGCAGGCTCAGACCAAATTGTTTTGTGTATGAGGTATGTTTACCGGAAGCATCTACTAATGTGTTGTTCCTCGAGAGACCAAGCTCCCCAATTCTTGGGCAAGACTTGCGTATAGATATCCGGTTGAGCTGGCTAGGAACCCTTTACGATTCAGAAATCATGATTCGAGCTCGGCAGGTTTGTCAAACGTGACATATAGGTGAAGGGGGGCAATTGCAAGAAGACATAAGGAGGACTGCCATTATTCTCTGAAAAGTGTGCAAACTTCTAGGACGACCTTTGTCATGGTTTGATTGTTGTTTATCTTGAGAGCTACAATCATTTGATATCTATATCGATTTCGAAGGATATGAGATCTCAAAGGTCAACCTTTAAAGCCCCTAACCGTTGCATCTCTCAGGTTACCAACTACACCAAGATCGTAAATGTTGTCCACCTCCTTCAAATCCCTAACCCTGAGCCATCGCTCATCCACAACCTCAACCAGGTCATTCCCGTCAGATCCTCCTCCCCGAAATGCCTGCATGTTCGCGTCTGTACCGTTGCTACCATATGCTTGTTTACGCTGCACTAGCCTCATAGGCTGCGCCCCGCCCCTCGTTCGAATCAACCACCACTCCTCTCTCCTCGGCCATTCAGGCCTCTGTCCATTCATCTTCATTTGATCCCGATAATACTCAGCATCATACACGATTCTGTTGTCAAGTGGCCCCGGATATTCACTACTTACATCCTTAATCTTTGCTTTCCAGACTAGACCATCGAGGATATCTTCGCGTAGGTCCGTCCACTTTGCGGTTTCATTCGTTGTAGTTCCAGCCCAAATCAAGTAGATGTGATATACCAAGAAGCCAAGCGCAAGCGGACACGTCATTGTTGCGAGCAATGTGACCGCTCCGATTCGTGCATTCAGGGCGATGACAATGGAATAGATATTGAGCCACTCGCTCCAAGTGAGGCCTGTGCTCCAGCGTTTGCTTGTGATGCTGCCCTTCGTCAAGCGTGATGGGACATATCGCTCTTGAAGAATGGCCTCGAGAATGCCAAAACCGGTGTACCCGCCATAGAAGAGCAATGCCGAGATTGAAACCAGGAGCGCAATGAAGTAGCTGTAGTTATGTAGTCCAACACAGTTGTTGATCCAGATACAATGATGGTCTTGGCGTTCAATACAGGTACGACATATCGGACAGTGCTTGCTTCGAGCTGGCTTCGGCCAGTGGCAAGTCCGGCAGGGAAGGTGAGGGTGGTAGAGGGTGTAATCGTACGGGTAGCGTGTCAGTGCTGCTGGGAAGCTTGATGTGGTAATGTGGTGCGATGAAGTAGAGTATGAGAGATATAGCGTGATATACGGCGCTGCCACGAGCACTGGGATAAGCAAGAATTTGTGCCACGAGGGGAGGAAGCCGGAAGAGGGTGGTATGAAGAGGACTTCAGAGCCAGCTTGGAGGACAATGAACATGACCATAACTAGCGGATGGCGCTCATACATGAGGTAGTTGAAGAGACTCGTGATGGCGCGAGAGACCCGCTTTCCTGTCAGGTAATTGTCCAAGGCGGTCAGTGTGGCAGGTATGTGGTGGAGAAGGAGACGATGTATCCAGCCGATAGGCGTGCGACGAAAGACAGGGAGCCGTCCGAAGAGTGCTATGAAAACAATGAACGAGAGAGTGCCGACTGTCCACCCAATGGCTTTGATGAGCTCCATCGCCGATTCATCGTTGACGAGTTTTGACAATATCATTTTCGTGAAGAATCAAAGAGTGTCTGACAGACGCATGACTGAACTGATGCAAAAGCCTCTGGTCAACTTTCAGACATGAGGACAGCGAGCTGAATGCTGGAGCCTGTCAGCAACCGTAAACGTGGCTCTTTCGTGGCATTGGTTCTGTTGAACGCCGGGGCTAAAGACTGACCTGGGAGTTACAGATGTAAGATTTGCATGCATAACCCTAGTGGACGCAAGAGCGTTGAAGTCTACATGATAGAGACAGTAGGCTTTCGCCCGAACATCATAAGTATTGCTGAGAATAAGAAATTTGAGATGGCAGTGTTGTTGACATGGCTCCAATGAAATCGCAACCTAAAAAGCCGCCACTGAGGCGCATGTCGGTAAGTTTAGGTTCTAGTCGGTTTCGTGGTTCTGTGCGAAGCATCAATTTGAGGCAGATCTGTCAACAGGATAGAAGAAGTCCGTGGTCGCCTTTATATGCCATTTGCATTTCTTACATCCTACTCGGAATTAAGGTAACACTCCTGTAAGCTTTTGGACCACTCTAGCTGGACTAAAATACAGTTCCATCGAAGTAAAGCCCATAAGAAGTGCCAATATCGCAAACGACAACTCCTAAGTGTACATAGCTCTCCTTAAAGCCTGTACTTGACCTGCCGTTTTCTCAACAGAAAACCGAGAACCTGTTGCGCCGTATGCCGTATGCGAAAACCTTCCATCCCGGGTCGCTAAAGACGTAATCAGTCCAACTTTTGACGTTGACCTGCTCTTCGATCCTCCCTAAGACGACTCTTTAGCAGGTTGTGCTTTGCTCTCCGCCGGCTTAGTCTCGCTTGGCTTTGTATCACTGGCACCGTCTGTGCCCTTGTTCTGGAAGCTGCCTCGGCCGGCTCCCATGCCTCGTCCTCGTCCACGCTCGCTTCCTCGTCCGCGACCTCTTCCGGCAAATCCACGGCCTCGACCACCTTCACTGTCAGAAGCTCCACCACTAGTGTATCCGCCACGAGTGGATGGCCCGACCACAGCTGCCGTAGCCGCAGCTCCGCCTCGGTTGTTGAAGCCACTTCCACTGTTGTCTCGCTGGTGGAACGGTGCAGTTCTCTCACGGAACCATTCCACTCGCGGTGCTTTGTTCTGCGCGTTTCTGACCTTTCTCGATTCCTCTTGTGCTCGCTTGAGTGCACCTTCAGCAATCTCGTGTGTCTCGAATGCAATGGTAAAGTTGTTGTACTTAGTGCCCATCTTTGATACAGACTTGACCTTGTCTCGATCCTGCTCCGCAATGCACTCTCGGGCCTGTTGCTCACTATCCGCGAACATGACGTAGAGACTCGTTCCAAGTTGTCGTTCAACAGGCGGAGTGGCTGGCTTCGATTTGCTCGCTTCGCTGTCACTAGCCTTGCTTGCACCAGTGCCGTTCGTGGCAGGCAATGACGGTGTGCCAGGCTTGGTAGGCAGGGTAGATGTGGTAGGGACAGCGGAAGACGATGGCTGAGGGGTCAGAGGCTTGTTCTGTACAACAGGAGGAGCAGGCGAAGCTGAAGTTGGTGGCTTTACCGCTGCTGGTTGGCTTGGTTGGGCAGGCGGCGTAGGACGAGCGGCTGGCGTTGGATTTCTAGCTTGTTGTGCTGCAGGCTGTTGTTGGGGGAATGGTTGTGCGGGTGGCGCAAATTGCGGTGTTCGATTTTGCGCGGGTCCAGTAGGAACTGGGGCAGGAGCGCCTTGGACATTCGGAGCAGTAGCTGAAGCATTTGGAGCTTGCTGAGGCACAGGCTGTGACGGCATAGGTTTAGCACCGCGGTGAGCGAAGTTGAAACCTTGTGCTCGCATCTCGGTGCCTATTCGTCCTCCTTCTATCTCCAAAACAAGGTAGCCAAAGGCTGCATCAGCAAGGTTGAAGTTCCACATGTTCTTGAAAGCGCTCTCGTCAACCTGGCCGGCCCCAGGTACACCTCCGACTGGGCCTCCGAATGGATTACCTCCGTTAGCGACACTAGGCATCTTCTCCACAATCTCCAGGGCAGAGTTCAGTAAGGACTTGTGGCTTTCATTCGTGGAGATAGCTTGCTCGACATCCATCTTCACCGTCTCCCAGACATCGTTGAAGGACGCTTTCGACGCAGCTAGCTTGCCACGATAATGATCCAGAGACGGGTTGACACTGAATTCGTTGTATGAGCTGCCGTATCGGAAGTGTAGTCCAGCAGAGATAGAGAAGTCAGCCTTGAGTGTAACGGAGAGTTGGTTGAGTATTCCATCTCGTGCCGGGGAAGCATGAGTGAGGAAAATTCGTGTCTCTGAAGGATCATACACTCGGCTGGCAGTATCAATCAAGGCGCCGATTTGAAGCAGAGTCGTCCACATTGTGCCTTGACCACCCGCGATGTATGTCTTCCCTTCGCCATTGTCAAACAGCTTGTGAATTACAACAGCGCCGCCAAGACCCAGCAGTCTCAGTTTCACACCACCAACATCGAGTAGTCGTGAGTTGACTTCGTCAATTATGTGAAGGTTGTCGACCTTGTATTCACCTGATCGGAACTTCTCAAGGACTCTTACGTCTTCACAGGCACCCCACACAGTGTACACCGGCACGTCCAGCTTGATGTTTCCTTCCAGTAGCTCAGGCAGTTCGGAGAGGGGAAGGTCACTCGGGGGAAATGAGGGCTTGACCTGTCGGCCTTGAGAGATGGTGGCTATCTGTTGCTTGATGTTGGCTGAGATGAGCGGCGAATATTGTGCAACGTGTTTGAGTGTCCTACAAGACTGTCAGTTTCAATGCCTGCGATGTTCATCGTGTACCAACTTTTCAGCGATTCTCTCCAGCGAACTGGCATCATAGAAGCCAAAGTCACCAGTGTGCAGGACGTGGGTGGCATTCGCAGTTTTGGCGAGGTCGTTCAAAGATCGCAAGTTTCCTGCTTGAGTGTCAGTGAATGCCGAGTGTTTCCAGATTAGCCAGGCTTACCTCTCACGTCTGCAATGCAAAGAATTCGTACAGGCCCGTTCTGGATGATGCGACCGTTGTTTGGTTGCAGAGGCTGTGCTCCGGGTACTGGTCCTGATGTGCCGTTGGGCATGTAGCCTTGAAGCTGGTATTGTGGTCTCGGCTGTGGTTGACCACGAGTTAGCAAGTTGCCAACAGGCCTTAGAATAGTATGCATGATGTGTTGGTCGTTGAGAGCCCCCCACAAGACCTAGCATAAGACTGTAGCGAAGATGCGAAACTTACAGAAGCCATGTGTGAGAAGTTAGGTGAAGAAAATTAATGTATAGGCGGAAGGCGCAAACTGATGTATTGGGAGGTGCGGCCGGCAGATGAGGAAGTCGCGGCTGTAGATGACTCGTATTTCGCGTTTCTGAGAGGAGCGATTCGGGCAAGTGATCACAAGCGAGAGTATCAGTGTGGCAGTTTGGGCAAGATGAATACAGAATGATTTCAGGTACGGCGAGCGCTGAGATTCTCATAACAGCTGCACCAGGCTCGTAGGCCAGTGATCCCTTGCCAGTTTAGGCATAGCTCCATCGCGCTTCCAGGAGCCTTGGCGCCCACCAAGACTGCACCTGGGTCTGCCTGGTGTTACATGCTCTGCGAACAAATGCTGATGCCACAAGTTTTTTGCCTGACCAGTCTGCATGGTGTCGGGCAGAACGTTACGGACATCCACAGATATGAAGATCTCGATGAAACGCCTGTGCTCATACGAGTAGTAGAGAATATTCTCATTGCATATCAAAGACGAAGACCACCAAAATCGGCACTGTCCAGGCCACATCATAACGAAGGTGTCAGCTATCTCTTAATAGTTTGTACAAGTTCAGTCATCGGCCTTCCACGCCATTTTTCATGCCTTCATTGGTATCGTTACGCCGCGAGTATGACCAGGGCTCCAGCCACTGCGGAACGAAACCCACATCCTTAATACCTCCCACTCATGTATCTTTGTCCGCTTATAGACCCAATATTTTGTTGACATGTTTCTCTTCAACCACAGCTCCACCTTCGGAACACTTTGCCTTGGCGCGTAACTCACTGCACAGGTTGTCTATGTCGATTTCACCATTTCGGAATTTCTCCATCGATTGGAGTCGATCCCTGCAATTCAAGTTAGCTCACTGCTCATTGGCACAGGTCAAAATCAAAGAACCTACCAAATCTTGTTACATGTCATCAGTTTCGGGGCATCAGAATTCTTCGAGGCGTCACCGTTTTGTGCAGCGTCCACCTTGGTCATCAAGTCCATTTTCTTCGATGGATCGTTGACTTGACCGGCTACATCGCCGTAATTGTGCGAAGGACTTCCCAGCTCGGGCAATGGATAGGCGTCGTTGAAGAATGAGCCGAAGTCTTGGGACAGAAGATTGTCTTGCGTCTCGCGGTAGTCACCGAAAAGCACTGGATCAAAATTTCCGCCGTTTTGTTGTGCAAGGAAGTTAAAGCCGCTCGGATCGAACGTTGAACTCGGATTGGCATCGACTAAATGGAATGTTAGAGCCTCGTACTGGAGCTTAAGCAAAATACTCACAATTCCATGATTGCCCGTTGGACATAAAGTTCTGCTCTTCACTGATAGTGTTGAGACCAAAGTCCTGCATTTTATTGAGGGGTGAGTTGAAGTTTGGTTCAGGGGATGTTCCAATAGAAGAAATCTGCTGGTGAGAATCGGCAGAAGAGCCAGGTGATTCTGTGTTCGAAATGCTTGATCCTGAATAGAGGCCTGGCACTGACGAGTAGGAGTTGTCAAAGCTTCCGCGACCGGTGTTCTTACTTCGTTCATCATTGAGCCCGAAGTAACCCTTTGGTGAGTTCCTTGTTGCCTCCAGTATGGAAGGACTAAACAACCCTGTCAAGTTGTCCATACTATTGGGCAACTGCTGATTATTGTAGGAGGGAGGGGATGCTGTGAAATTGTTCATAGGAGAATTACTCGTGGAATTTGATTGAGAGCCTTGGCGGTTTGGGATTACACTCGATACAGAGTGTCTAGTCACTGAACTGGCGGCAGGACTTGCCGACTGTTGAGAAGGCAGACTTGACATCCGTTGTCCCGTTCGAGCTACTGGCTGTTGGGCTGTGGTGTTGTTCGAACTGCCAAAGAGCCCACCGCCCGGTGAGTCGCCAAACTTCGGGAACTGAAACTGGAAGTCACTACTGCTGTAGTTGTTCCGGCCCTGAGAATTGGTATTTTGTTGTCTGACGCCGCCGTTACTGCTGATCCAGGACAGGCGCTTTCGGTATTCTTTCAGTTCGACCTGCAGCCGCTCGACTTGGGCTCGGAGCATGCCATTTTCATGGTTCGTAGTTTCCGAAGCCTTTTCGAGATCTTCAACTTTAGTCTCGAGGTCTTTGAGATGCTTTTCCTTTCTTTCCCGGAAAGCGCGTTGTGCAGCTCGATTTTGAGCCTTTCGTTTCTTTGTACAGTTAGTAGTTGCGGAGTAGACGCTTCAAGCACACTCACAGATGTTGGTTCGGAAGTCAGGGGTTTGCGCCCGGGCCTCTTTGCCGTCTTATCATCGCCTTCCCGACGCTTTCCACCTCCTTCATCGTCCTCGTCCTGATCGTCCATGCTTTTCCTCTTATCATGTAGGTGGTCTGCCGAATCACCATATGCATCATCTGCACCATCGTCCGCACCAAGATCGGCGAACATTTGACCATGTGTATCAAAATCGAAGGAATCGTCGCCATCTCCGTCAAGAGGGAAGTCTATGTAGGGACTATCATCAAGATCGAGGCGACTGGAGCCAGGCGCAGAAGAACCTGAAGCACCAGCTGGAGTGTAAGCGTTGAACGCATTCTGGGAATCTTCTCTACCGCGTGAGGCCATCCTGCTGTCTTGTGTTGTGGATTGATTAGAAGTAAGAGCTGCCACGAGGAGGTTTCGCTGATTTGGTGACAAGTATAGATCAGACTTGGACATGCTCAAACCCAAATCGTACTTGTGATATGATCTGAGCTCTGGAGAGCTCTACTCCTGATGCGCGAGCCTGGAAGCGTCTCGGCACCCAGGCAGGCAGGCGGTAGTGGTATCCTTCTATCACAAGTCCACGCCTTTTGTCTATGCGGGGTTGGCGGAATCGATTGTGAAGATTGTGCGGTCGAGACCTCAGACTGTGGCGAAGACGAGAGGCAAATGAGCGGTTTATGGTATGACACAATGGTCGGAACAGTCAAGGGCCGAATGTGAGAGGAGCAGGAAAGAAGAATAAGTTCGTATGGAATACGGAAGTAGAATAATGCACCTCAAGTCTTGGGAGGCCCTTCTGGGTAGTATTCTGCAGGGTCTTTCAAACCTAAGAAGTGACCAATCAAGAAGCCAATCTGCGGTCTGACGTGCCCCGCGCAAATCCGGTACTTGCGTGAGCTGACAGGCGAAGCCACAAGTATAACAGAACAGGTATTGCTGCCCTTTGATTCAGGCTGCCACCGCGTACGACATTGATCAGATAAAACGTGTTCTCGATGCCAATAGATGCGTGACCGTCACAGTGGATGATGACAGGGCCAACAGCGAAAACAATGATGCCACTTTGTCGTTTTCGTTTTTGATTTATCAGCATGTTTCGCTATGAGTCTATCATCAACTGAGGACCATACCGCTTCAGGCTTACAGCGGCTATCCCTTTTACAGGCATCGCTCTTCTAGACACGCCGGGCCAAAAGGACGAGGAGTAAAGTGGTGACTACGACTCTGCTTCCCAACCAGTCTGCCATTCTGAAATGCGCATGCTATTGTTCTCAGTGTTGGAATGGACGAAGCTACACCTGAACTGTCCGCACTATTGCTAAAATTGTCTGCAACTTATGGCGGATACCAGAGTGTGCTGAAAGTGTCGTCAGATGCTCAATAGTCCGTCGATTTATGGCCTCTAACTCGCGCAAGAGACATAAGGCTGATAGGCAGATGGTATCGATGGAGGAACCAAGATTTTTTCAAAGGATAAGACCTAGTTGCACTGTCGCTCACGTAGTGAATCCCAGGATTAGGCAGGTACTAGACCGTCAGGATAATATGTAAGCTCCCTGTTGCTACTCGAAAGGTCACTGTGTTACTGGTGTAGACTTGAGATAATTATCAAGCTGAATACGAAATCAGCCAGCTTATATCATTGTGCTATGCTGAAGCTCACAATACTCAAACAACTTACTGACTATGAGGAAGACATGGTTGTTGGTGTTGCACGTAGTACTTTGGCCCATATATGTCCTGAGGCTGTGGGCGGTGCCCGCCACCTCCACACCAAACTACCACTTTCGACTGGAACTCAGAGAAGTGCTGTGCCTCTTCTTCCACACCACACGTAAACCTCACGCAAAGTTATCTGCCATTTACGTATTATAATCAACCAAACTTCTTCATCTCTCCGCACACGAAACCCGTCAGCACAAATCAATTCGATGAGTTCCGCCGAGGTTGCTGCCTTGGAGGCGGAAGTGAAAGAATACAAACTACAGCTAGAGACAGTCGCGCTGTCCCTGCAGAACGACCCAGAGAACGACGAGTTAGAGAGCTTAAAAACAGAACTTGAAGAAGTTATTACCCTTACCGAATCAGCCATTTCAGAACTAAAGCCTGCTCCAGCTCCCGTCGCCCAGAAGCCTGCGACTTCGTCAGTGAAAGAGAAGTGGTCGAAAGAGAATCACCCTGCCTACAAAGCCGGGTACAAACCCCCCGAAGCGGAAGCGGAAGAACAGCAGACACAACATACATTTTCAGTCAATGATACGGTGCTTGCGAGATGGAAGTCCGGAGACGGCGGTTTTTACAATGCCCGAATCACTTCGATTACAGGATCCTCGGCCAATCCAGTATACATCGTCCTGTTCAAGAACTACGGCACCACAGAGACATGCTATGCGCGGGATATACGGCCTTTGTCTCATGAAGCTAAGAAGCGGAAGGCTGATAGCATTTCAGGCTCTTCTACACCCACTCCCGTTGCATCAAATCCAAGTGTAATCTCAGCGGCTTCAACCGTCGACCCAAATTTAGCACAACAAGCCAAACGAGAACCGAGTAAAGTCAGTGATGGACCAGTCCGACCAGCAAAAGTACCACGAAAAGTCAAAGCGAAGAACGAGCTCGAAGCAGGAAAGGCTAAATGGCAAGATTTTGCTGCCAAAACTAAGAGCAAACACGGGAAGAAGGACAGCATGTTCAGGACAGGTGACAGTGTAACAGCACGAGGTAAGACAATCACCTTCGTACATTTCAGTGTTCATGCTAACGTGCTGTACAGTCGGCTTTACAGGCTCAGGGCATGAAATGAGGAAGGATCCCACGCGGTCACGACACATATATCAAGAGGATGGGCAAGATGACTAACATGATCGGGGGCGATCACAAGCCTATCGATCGTATGAAGTTATGGTTGATGCTAAGCAAGTGGGATTCTTGAAGGACCATTGCTAACACGCGTTGCAATACAGGCCTTCATTCCGATCTGAACATAGCAAGGAACCGTCAAGGACAAGTATCAACCCTACTACATGTGCAATCTTATCTAATTCATTTTCCGTTATAGATGATCGGTCCAGCCTGAGTTTCTCTGTTTTGAGTTAAGGTGCTTCTGATCACGCAACCTGTCGATCAAGCTTGAGTGCTATAAGTCGTCATACCATCCTGTGTTTGTCCTTCTCGGGAAGATTTTGTAGGTCGCCCTTCAGGCTCGCCTATGGAGCGCCTCTAGGCTTCCAAGACTTTGACCAGTCAAACTGCTACAGCTCATTGTGATTGGTATTGCACTCTGGTACACTCCCTTGCAATGACCTCGACCGAGATACCCAGGCATTATTGCGTGCATTGGTGAAAACCTGCAGGTCATTATTTTTGAGATGATCCCGTCCCAGGAAGTAAGCTGTGAAACAGCAATATATCTCATGTGGTTACGTCCGAAGATTGCTTCTCCATTCACCAATGCATGCGTCCTCTAATCACCTTCCCGGATTCAGCGAATTCTGGCATAAATGAACTGCACAACCTCAAGCAGGACTGGTCTTCAGTATTTGTTAGAATGACATGCTCACGACGCTTCGCCATGTGTGGATAAATCAACAACTGAGAAATATTTCAGCTTTCTTATCATTGAGTCACAGATAGCGGTGACCAGGCAGTCAAGAGTGTGGTAACCTGTGTGGATATCCCTTGACCTTCAAAGCACTCCGAAAGTGATCGTTAAGCAAGAGTGCATGAAATGGTGCACTACGGAGGTCAGTGATAAGAAGAGTGATTTCCGGCACACACAACAGTTTCCAGTCCAGAGTCTAAAACCTTGAATTTGACTTCTAGTTCATTCGCTACTGAACCACCATGACCCTTCCAGCGCTTGCGTATTGTTATGGAAGGACGGGTGGTGGAATTTTGCAGGAGAGCGGTCTTTGTAGGCGTAGAGCTGTGTAAACCTGTGTTTATAGTCCATAAGTCCTCAACAAACTATCTGTCATTCAGCCTCATTTCGCTATCGCCATCACTAACTACTGCGGTTAACGTCGTAGGCAAATGGGAGTTCGGGAAGTAGAGTCAGTAAGTAACATGAAACACCTATGCCCAGCGCCGATCATGTTTTGACTGGGAAGAGTTCTTGTGGCTAGCCAGGAACATCAGTGGCTGAACTTGCACATCATCTGGGGCAGCTGCCAGCTTTCTCAACCGCCACAACGGCTCCAATGACGCTCATATCATGTATCTTACCGTGGTGCCTGCTTGCTTTTCCATCCATCAACAATTTGTACCATTCTTTTCCATCCTGTTAGCAGACGACATCAAGATCGCTCATTGAAGCTTCTGAACTTTCATTCCGCAGATCTCCATCCTATTTCTGCGATGGTCTTATTGCGACTGTAGCAATTGACTAAGAACGATTTGGTTTCATATTTGCATATTGATACCCATTTGAGCGATCATGCGTTTCCTTCCCTCCTTGCTCGCAGCTGCGATCTTACCATCCATATCCCTTGCCGATCCTGCCACTTGGAAACACGAAGCTGGTCGATGTGCGGTTCGAGGACAATGTGAAGCCAACGGCTTCTTCGGTCCTGGTCGGCCATGCGCCGATAATGGTCTTGCCGCTCCACCTTCAGACTCGCTTCGAGAAGAGATAGTGCAGCTGTGCGGTGCCAAATGGCAAGACACTGACGTGTGTTGTGTGGACGAACAAGTCGCAGCTTTAAAGAAGAATCTGGCACGAGCGCAGGGAATCATTGAGTCATGTCCAGCTTGCAAAGAGAACTTCTTCAACCTTTTTTGTACCTTCACCTGCTCGCCAGATCAAAGTCTGTTCATTAATGTCACCGCAACAGAGAAGAACCGCGCTGGGAACGACACGGTGGTCGAGTTGGACAATGTTTGGGGCACGAAATACCAGAGCGGCTTCTATGATTCGTGTAAGGACGTCAAGTTTGGTGCTGCGAATGGAAGGGCTATGACTTTCATTGGTGGTGGTGCGAAGAACTACACACAGTTTCTGAAATTCTTGGGCGACAAGAAAGCCCTGGGCAGTCCATTCCAAATCAACTTTTTGGAGGAGCCAAGGAATGAGGACTGGGAAGATATGGAGCCCGTACCGCAGAAGGCGAAAGCATGCAACGACGACGATCCCGAGTTCAGATGTCGATGTGTTGATTGTCCTGCTTCGTGTCCGGAGTTGCCCAAGGTCAAAGATGTAGAACACTGCATGGTTGGCAGGCTGCCTTGTTTGAGCTTCGCGGTCATCATCATTTACTCCGTTGTCTTACTGCTTCTCATCACTGCAGTTTCTGGGCACGTGGCGTATGCAAAGCACAAGCAGAGGAAGACTGAGAGATTGCAACTTCTTCAGGACGCTGCTCCGAGCGACGATGAAGATGAGGGCGACCTAGTGCACAATGCTGGTTTGCTGGACCGACCGCAACGAAACTACTATCTAAACCAGATCTTAGACAGGGCCTTCAGCAAGCTTGGCCGTTTCTGCGCGCGTTACCCGGGAATCACGATTGGAACGAACATTATAATCATTGGGCTTCTGAGCTTGGGCTGGCTGAACTTTAAGGTGGAACAAGATCCAGTCAAGTTATGGGTCAGCCCTGATTCTCAAGCTGCTCAAGAGAAAGCGTTCTTCGATGCCAGTTTTGGTCCATTCTATCGAACACAGCAGGTCTTCCTTGTGAATGACAGTGCTTGTGATGCATCTGTATTGAATTACGACAATCTTGCGTGGTGGTTCGGCATTGAGGACGAGATCTCACGCATGGTCACGGAAAAGTCCCAAATTTCCCTTGATGATGTTTGTTTCAAGCCTACAGGCGATGCATGCGTCGTGCAATCTGTCAAAGGATGGTTTGAGTCATCGGATCTGAGTGATTGGGAGTACCAGATTAGCCACTGCGCTGAGCAGCCAGGAGCACAAGAATGTTTGCCACCGTTCATGGATCCTCTGCAACCCGGTCGCGTACTGGGTGGGTATAAGAACATGTCTAGCATCACAAGCGCCAAAACTATGATCATCACGTGGGTTGTCAACAATGGTCAACCAGGTACACACACTGAAAAAATAGCTGAAGAGTGGGAAGTGATGCTCAAAAACAGTCTCGTCAAAACACAAATGGAAGCCAAGGAGCGAGGGCTTCGCCTCTCCTTCAATACCGAGCGCAGTCTGGAAGAAGAGCTCAACAAATCGACCAATACCGATGCCAAGATTGTGGTCATTAGCTATATCGTCATGTTCATCTATGCGTCTATCGCACTTGGATCTACAAGTATGAGTCTGAAATCATTGATCAACAACCCTTCCAATGCTCTAGTCCAATCGAAGTTCACCTTGGGAATGCTGGGTATCATCATTGTCCTAATGTCGGTTTCTGGGTCTGTCGGATTATTTTCCGCAGCTGGTGTCAAAGTGACTCTGATCATTGCAGAAGTCATTCCGTTCCTAGTGCTGGCCGTCGGTGTCGACAACATCTTCTTGATCGTTCATGAATTTGAGCGAGTAAACGTCAGTCATCCAGACGAAGAAATTGATGACAGGATGGCAAAAGCACTTGGCAGGATGGGGCCAAGCATCTTCCTGTCTGCCTCGACGGAGACGATCGCATTTGCTATGGGAGCATTTGTAGACATGCCAGCTGTCAGAAACTTCGCCGCATATGCTGCAGGAGCTGTGCTTATCAATGCTCTACTACAAATCACAATGTTTGTGTCGGTACTTGCGCTTAATCAGCGACGAGTTGAGAGCCTTCGAGCTGATTGCGTACCGTGTATAGTTATCAAGCGAGCCAATTCTGTTAGCATGCCAGGGGGCCATTTCTTCGGCAGCGACGAAGAAGGTGTGTTGCAACGCTTCATTCGCAAGACATACGCGCCAATGCTGCTTAACAAGAAAGTCAAGACTATAGTCATGGCAGTCTTCGTTACCATTTTCGCGGCTGGTTTGGCACTCATACCAGAGATCAAGCTCGGTTTAGACCAAAGAATCGCTCTGCCTTCGGACAGCTATCTGATTCAGTACTTCGACGATCTCTACGATTACTTTGGCTCCGGACCACCAGTTTACTTCGTCGCCCGCGACGTCAACATGACACAACGTATCCACCAAGAACAAACGTGCGGTCTTTTCGCAGCATGCGACACCTACTCTCTTGCCTCAATCCTCGAGCAAGAATCCAACAGACCAAATGTCAGCTATATTAATAGTGCCACGGCTAGCTGGATTGACAACTTCTTCTTCTGGCTCAAACCCTCCTCAGGATGCTGCACTCTCTCCGACGGCTCCTCCTGCCTCTCAGAAGACGAATGGTCCCTCAATATGAAACATCTCCCCGAGGGTCAACGCTTCGTCGATCTCGTCGAAAAGTGGATCACTGCCCCAACTGACGAAGAATGCCCTAATGGCGGCGCAGCAGCATACTCCGCCGCTGTCGTGATCGACCCAAACAACACTGACGTCCCTGCCTCTCACTGGCGTACCTTCCACACTCCGCTCCAATCACAAGACGATTTGATAAACTCGTACGCCGCTGCCCGCCGTATTGCAGATGATATTTCTGCAAGAC
>JAPDRQ010000196.1:0-58565 GCA_030247915.1 Neophaeococcomyces mojaviensis | reverse complement strand
GGAAGTGAGGATTGAGAAAGTCCTGATTTTTAGTGGTAAATTCGTTGAATAACGACAGTCCATGACCCTTTGCTCCGGAAAGCGCATCAAACGACTCGAACACTGGATGCTGACGCTTGAAGCACTTGACGCGCAACACGGATTCATTTTGAACCACTTACGGCCAGGCTCTATCAGCTACTTTGTTGGAGAGACTTGTACAATCGGCTAGCCTCAGCAATCACTCATTGAGTAGGAGTTAGTCACTAATATTGTAGGCTCGCTGACTGTTATGGAGCGGTAAGGTTACTTCAGATGCCAGTGCCGTATCACACAGTTCGGGGCTCATGTGTCCATTCGCTCGGCAACAACGGTCCAGTAGCCCGATTCGGTAATTCCGTGCCGAAGTTATTCTCGGAAGACTTTTCTCGCGGCTTGCCGACGTTGCGCCGGTTGTTTCACGTTCCGAAAGCCAATGACAAAGTAGTCGCAAACAATGTCATAAAATCCCGCGGTGGACCAGAATGGCCCGCAATGTCTGTTTGGGCTTCTGGCTGCTTAGTCAATGCGTAGAGGCACCGAATGGAATTGGACGAACCAAGCTAGGCAAATTTCTGGGGCTCAATATACAAAACGGCGTTGGGCACAAGCTGCCTCTAGATCCGAGTTCTGGAAAGTCAAAGAGTCGAGTGAGCAACAACGCCTGTAAATTCGTACATTATCCCCTGCATGCATCCAACCACCAGATCTACCCATGACGATCATTCAGAGCCCATTCCCACCTCTCAATTTGCCAGAAACAGATATATTCTCGTTCGTTTTCGACAGGAAGGACCGGCCGTTTCCTAAACACCATAGTGAGTCTTGGAGAGAGCATCAGGTAGATGTAGTGCTAACAGATATCCAAGCGATATTTCAAGATTCTGAGACAGATACTGCATACTCCTATGCAGACATCAAGAGGAAATCCGAAGCTGTTGGGCGTGCCCTCAAAGCCCGCTTCCAATGGCGAAAAGGAGACGTGCTGGCCATGTTTTCCCAGAACAACATCGATTACCCTGCTGTCGTTCTGGGAACCCTTTGGATAGGAGGCATATTTTCGCCTGCAAATCCGCAATATACAGCCAGAGAGTTTGCTAGTCAACTCAAGGACAGCGGAGCACGTGCCGTTGTAACTCAAGGGTCGCTGATGAGGACTGTAAAAGAAGCTCTCCGTATATCAGGTCTTCCAGATGACTGCATAATACTTCTCGACGACCTGCAAGAACCATTCCAACAATACCCACGAGCTGACAGCTGGCGTACTGAAGTCACTCAGGATCAGGAGAGAAATTTCAAGCCAAAAAGCGATGTCGCTTTCCTTGTCTACTCTTCCGGAACAACGGGAAAGCCAAAAGGAGTGAAACTGACACACTACAACGTAACATCAAATATTTGCCAACTCCAGCCTGGCGATCAAGAATACTTGACCTGGAACGGATCAAAGACCTGCCGCGACATACCCTTACCCCAGTCGGGCAGCGACAAATTGCTCGCTTTTTCTCCCTTCTACCATATCTATGGCTTAACCAAGACCATCATCAACTCACTCTTCACCGGTTCGACCACCATTGTTATGCCGCGCTTTGAGATTGAAAAGTGGTGTAGCCTGGTACAAAAGCACTCAATTACGTTTACATATATTGTACCACCGATAGTATTGCTTTTATGTAAGCATCCCGCAATCTCGAAATATGATTTCTCCAGCATCAGGATGGCCAACTCGGGTGCTGCGCCTCTATCTCAGGAATTAGTGGATGCTTGCTACCAAATAACGGGAATACGAATCAAGCAGGGGTACGGCATGACAGAAACGTGTCCGACAGTGTTCAATCAAACATGGGATGAGTGGGACACTCCTATTGGTAGCACTGGTAAGCTCGTGCCAAATGTCGAATCTAAGGTGTGCACACCCTCAGACGCTGCCGAAACCACATCAACATCGACCGGTTCCGAACCAGATCCGCTTCCTCAAGGAGCGGTTGGAGAGATTTACGTGCGTGGGCCCAACGTCTTCTCCGGCTACCACAACAATCCACTCGCGACAGCAGAATGTCTCTCGTCGACTGGCTGGTATCGTACAGGTGATGTCGGCTTCATTGATGCGAGTGGCAACTTATTCATAACAGATAGAGTCAAGGAATTGATCAAGTACAAAGGGTCTCAGGTCGCGCCGGCGGAGCTGGAGGGGTATTTGACCGACCACCCGCTCGTCGACGACTGTGCAGTCGTCGGCATCAACTCGGAGGAACTCAAAACGGAACTACCTCGAGCCTACGTCGTGCCAAAGGGCGGAAACGTAGCAGCCATGACTCAAGAGGATGCAGATTCCATTGTAAAGTGGCTCAGCTCTCGTGTCGCTAGCCATAAAAGGCTTCGTGGTGGCGTCAAATTCGTGCCAGAGATTCCCAAAAGCGCAAGCGGTAAGATCTTGAGGAGGGTGCTGAAAGGACGGGCAAGTAGCGAAGTGGTAGGTTCAACGGAATCACGGGCGAAGGACGTGAGACCGAAGCTGTAGAGGGTTGGGGTGTTTCGAGCAATAAGAAGCGAAAGCATGATGTTGAGACAAATACTGTGGGACCGCCCGTGCCTAGCTTAGTACAAGCCCTTTTTCCAAGCTTAAATGGTCAAGACAGCGACGATAGATGACAACGACCTTTCAGTTCCGCTACATTGTGTACATGGCGACAAGAGAAAGCTGGGAGAGCCTGCCGAGAATTATCCACTAGTATCGAGGTAGACGATTGCTTCTAAGTAGCATGTCAATGGCTGGGCCTAAAACTCCAGGTTGTGGCTGTTGAGCTACCAAAGACATTGAATGGTGGTGTCAAGTCTCATAACTTTCGCAGAATCCTCTACTAAGAAGTTAGGAGCCTATATGCAGGACTCAGCTGAACAAGCATCGCAGGAAGAGTTGAAAACTATGTATTGACAAGGAATATTATACATGCTACGAAATCCTTGACGCAGGACTCATGCTGTCTGATACATGAGGTGCAGCATGCCGGCCAACGCAAAAGTCTGCACTGCAACACTAAGCCGTGACAGTTCACATCGCATGTGGAATGCCGCTGCTTATGTGTTCAGACCGCGTGTTGCCAAGCGTCCGTACCTGTCCGCAAGTTGCGTCTGATATTGCTGAGGAGGACTTCCGCACTAATCCAGACATGAAATCCTTCTTATAAGATATATCTGAACTGGGGATTCTAGAAACAGTATGTTAGCATCATGTAGAGAGTCAATGAGTTTCGACCTGCATACCGTCTTGTCAGTCAAATCGTCTTCGTTGGCATGTTCAAAGGCTTCAGTGGTTCCGCTCTCGTCGCGGCGCTTGTTCTCCCTTGAACAGAGGAAGCGGTAAATGAGAACCAGTACAGCCGCGACTATGGAACTCACTACTACGACGATCCATCCAGTAGTGTAGTAAGGTGCTTGATTTGACTGGAAGAGCAGAGGACCAGCGAGATTGCCTGGAGCAGATGGTCAGCATATAAGTTTTCCCGATAGAACAAGCAGCATACCAAAACAGTAGCCCACGTATAGACCAGAAGACGCAAGTGAGCGTTTAGTGTAGCCTGCATTGTTTGCCAGGAACAGACCCATCATCGCAGCGTAACCAGCACCTATGGACGGAAGAATGTAGAGAGCAAAGAGCATGCCACCAACGGCAGAATGAGGCAGCTTCCAGAGCAAACAACTTGCCAGAATGGTGCCGAGTTGACAGAGGATGATCAGATATGCGCGCCAGCCTGGAAGTTTGAAACACAGGTAAGTGATGAGAAGCATCATGGTGCCGGCGTACGCTCCAGAAGGCATCGTAATAAGGAGTGAGTTCAAACCACTAAACCCTAGGCTTTGGATAATAATGGCCGCAAAGGTTGAGATGGGCCCGTTGGCAATCATCGCGAAGAAGGCGTAGAAGAAGATCAACCAGAACTTGATACCTGTGAAAAGTTCTACTGCTTGACCGTTCTTGAAGTGCGTGTTTCGTACGCTGGTGTTGTTCACGCGCATACGCGATACGGCAATAAAGCGCTCACGTTCATCGAAACCCTTGGCTCTGATGGGGTCCGGAGGCAAGACGAAATATGTGATGAGGCCCCAGAGAATTGTGACGCTGCCAGCAAAGTAGTACATGTACTTCCAGGGTGAAAGAGAACCCTTGATGTGGCCGATGCCATAGTTGACGAGTGGCGCAAAGATTGAAACGTAACCGGTGCAACAGTACCAGATACTTGAGATTTCGTTAGCTCCAACGTTTGAGGTGCAGATGTGGCAAGTAACTCACCCCATTCTTAGAGACTGTTCACCCTTTGTGTACCAGCCGCCCTAGAAATAGTTAGTACCACGATTCGACTCTGTGAAGGTGAGTAACACTTACGACAATCATCATGAACATCGGGCTGATGCCAGCTTCTGTGAAGCCTAGGAAAAATCTCTGTGCGTAAATGCCACGGAAGTTGGTGCAGAGAGGTGTGACAATCAGAGTGAGACCCCACACCACGATAACACCAGAGGCAACTCGCTCGATAGGATATCTTTGGGCAAGGAGTGTAGCAGGGTAAGCTCCGATGACGAATCCAAGGTAGAAGATAGCAGCCGCCATTGAGAAACGATTGCCAGTCATCAAGTCTAGGTCTTGCCTGATGCCAAAAAGGGCCTATATCGGATGTTAGCTTGAAGAGTCTGGAGTAAGGAAAGCTCCGGAGAAGGCATACAGCATGTCCTATCATGACTTTGTCATAGTAGAGAAGACCGTAAGTCACACAAAGTACAGGCAGCAGCTTGATGTCTATCTTCCTGCGCAGCTTCTTTTCTTCTTGCGGGGTCCAAGTCTCATCGCCGCTGTAGGTGACAAGGACTTTGACTGCCTCGTCACCATGGAGTGTATCTAGTTTTTCAAGGCCCACATCGGAACCCTTGTTGTGTTGCTGGTTCTCTTGAAAATAAACTTCTGGCTTGTGGTCAGCCATGACGGACAGCGGTGTATCTGCTATCGGATAGGACAATGAAGGAACAGTTAGAGTTGATGTCGACTAGCAGTCTGCTGATTGAAAAGTAGAGCCCATTGAACAGCAAGGATCAGTCTATCCAGCTGGAGCACAGTTTATACTTATGCTCGTCCCCGAACAGTCCCCCACAAACTCGTAGCGGATACTGTTGAAGTCTGGAGAGGACGGGTTCACTTCGGCACCTCACAAGTGTGCCGATTTGCTTGTGCAGAAGCTGAAAGACCAGACTGAGTCCATGTGCTCGTGCCGACTTGTAGCGCTATCGGCAGTGCCTTTCTTGGTCTAGCTTGACCCTGCCAAGCTCGAACTACTAAACTGTAGCGTTTTCGGCACAGAGAGCCACACGACTGTAATGAGCTACGAGAGGTGCTGCAACGAACCTCTGAGACATTTGACTCATTACGACCATAACAGCCATCCTGCTTGGGCCGAGCCGAAGAAAACAGCGTTCTAACGCTCCCAGAAGAAAGCGAAGCGGAGTATCTGACTTCGCATCGGGGAAAGCAAGATCATAGAGGAGATCCAGCCACATGCAGCTAGCCGCACTTTCCCACAAAGCCCATTCCAAGAGTTGTTGACTGTACACAGTGCCCGGACACTCGCAATACAGCAGTAGTAGTCTTGATCCTCCAACAAGAACATTACGGCTGGTCCAGTCCTTGTATCGCAGCATTTCCCAGCTTGAGTAAATCAACTCTCAGCTTTACGACCCGTGTTACAAGCATGACCGATGGTCAAACACTCTTCGAAGCGCCTCCCGGTGAGGTAGCAATCAAAGTTAGGCTCATCAACCCTGTCAACTTTGGACCTGCTCTAGTTAAGAGGTTCATGGAGCCACCAGTGCCTGGCTATGAAAAGAAAAAGCCTGGACCTGTCCTGACGTTTCTCCTTGAGCATCCTTCCGGACAGAAACTAGTTTTTGATCTGGGAATTCGTAAGGATTACCAAAACTATGCTTCCACCATCGCCAACTATATTCCTACAACGAACTACGATATACAAGTACAGAAGAACGTCGTCGAAATCCTTGAAGAAGGTGGCATCGCCGGCACCAGCATCAACGCGGTCATATGGAGGTACGTAAAGATCGAGCATCGTCACTTGTCCATATGCAAGACAGTGATCTGACTGTCAATTCAGCCACTGGCACTGGGACCATATAGGCGATCCTTCTACCTTTCCGTCGACAACAGATTTGATCGTTGGACGTGGCTTTTCTGAGGCCATGCTACCTGGCTATCCGGCTAACCCCGACTCTCCTATACGTGAAAGCGATTACCAGTAAGTCAAAACCATGTAGCTCTAGCACAAATTTGTTCAGCCAAAATTTAATGTTTCCATTAGAGGACGAAAGCTGCGCGAAATCGAATTCGAAGGCTCTCAAACACTCCAAATCGGGAAATTCCCAGCCTTTGATTACTTTGGTGATGGATCGTTCTACCTCCTGGATAGTCCTGGACACGCGGTAGGTCATTTGTGCGGATTGGCACGAACAACCACGAACCCACCAACTTTCATCCTAATGGGAGGTGATATCTGCCACTACCCCGGTATATTTCGACCGTCCAAATACCTTCCAGTTCCTGACTCGATATCGCCGCATCCTTACCATCTAGAAAGCGATGTGCCATTCTGCCCGGGTAGTGTTTTCGACGAGCTACAGCACTCTAGGGGTCGAAAGCCAACGGATACAGTCTACGAGATGTGTTTCGGTCATGATATACCCCTTGCCCAGCAGACTAGAGATAAGTTACAGGAACTAGACTGCAACGAGAACATATTCGTCATCATTGCACACGATGCGGACGTTCGTGACAAGGTGGACCATTTCCCTTTGACGCTCAATTCATGGAAGGAAAAGGCATGGGGAAAGGCCACGAGGTGGGCTTGGTTTCGAGACTTTGAGCCATACTGGCAGTCTAAAGGGCTAGAATAGAATCGACTGTGGTTCCGACCTAGACAAAATGTATATTTCAGCCGATTTTACAAGACACTAGTGCTTCAGAGCACTAGACACATTCTTATTGGTGATCAATATGCCTACGAAGCTGCGCTACATGCTGTATGAATTGCGCTTCAGAAGAGTTGAAGATGCGAACCACTTCGATATCTGTGCTGACGACAGATTGGTACTAGCGCAGTGCATCAACACTACAAGGCTACACGAGACTGGCGAGTCATCTGATTCGTGAACATGTGTAGTCTCCATAGTCACGACTGTGAAGCACTCCGCAAGTATTGCTTAGTGGAACTGCGAAGCGGCATGGTTCAGCAGACTACACGTATATTCAACGCCGCTATGGTAGTAGCTTTCGTTTTCGGTACTGTTTTGGTACTGCCGACCCGGAACTACCGCAGTCTGATGGAAATTTTTTGGTCCGGAACACTGTGCAAAAATATTCGTATCGCGTTTAGTGCCTACTGCCTACTCATTCCCTGGTTTTACCAACTGTCCGCGCTACCAAGTCAAAGTGCCCACAAGTCCTCTTCGTTTTCGTGCGGACCTGCCTCCTAAGATGCATTTCACTGGGTCTTTCCCGATCCCTTTCACTGCCGAGTGCCGGCTCAGGAGGTGCGTCCGATTTTGGTTGCTATGAAGAGGCTAGTCTCTGTCTTTCACGAAAGGAGGCCAGTTCAGCTAGACGCCCGAGTTCATCAGACGTCTCGCGTGGAAGACTGCATTGCTAGTGGCCTCATTGTTGATGAAGTTGTTTTGGTTACCCTCAGATTGCGCAACATTTGAAATAGTACACGCCTGTCGGAAATGTCATCAGATATTCGCACGGAGCCCCCCTCACGTTCGTTAGCGGGTAAAGTCGCCATCGTTACAGGAGCTGGTTGTGCAGGGGATGGAATAGGGAATGGACGAGCCATCTCGGTTTTGCTGGCCAGTGATGGTTGTAATGTTGTGTGTGTGGACCGCAACGTCGACTGGGCCAACAAGACCGCCAAACTGATAAACTCAAAATCGGGTCAGGGGAGAGCCGTTGTCCTTCAAGCAGACGTCACTTCAGCTGGTGATTGTAAAGCCGTTGTCGATCTGGCAGTAGGAGAGTTTGGCCGATTGGATATCCTCGTCAATAACGTGGGCATTGGAGGCGCCCCTGGAACAGCTATTGACGTTGACATGGAGGAGTGGGCAAAAGGACTCGAAATCAATGTTTCTAGCATGGTTCTGATGACGAAGCATGCTATTCCAGCCATTTTACGCAACCAAGGAGAAATAAAGGGATCCATCATCAATATGGGAAGTGTAGCAGGGCTCAAAGGCGGTACACCCCATTTACTATATCCTACAAGCAAGGGCGCAATCGTCAACATGACCAGAGCAATGGCTGCACATCACGCTCCAGACGGAATTAGGGTAAATTGCGTATGCCCAGGAGTAAGTGTTCCCAAATACCCAAAGTCTTTCTTTGCTGACGGTGAAGATGCTCTACACCCCGATGATGTACGCTGGTGGAATGACAGAAGAGGCTCGAGAAGCAAGAAGGAACAGGAGTTTGTTGGGTACTGAGGGAACCGGCTGGGATTGTGCTTGCGCTGTTGTCTTCTTGGCAAGTGACCACGCCAGATGGATTACTGGCGTCATCCTTCCTGTTGATGCTGGCGTGACTGCCGCTGTGGGCACAAATCTGCCGAAGAACGCAAGTGTCAATGGAAAATAGCTTCCGTCTCTCAACACCAATCTCGAATCTGCTGAGATGCTGAACTAGCTAGTCATACAACAAAACCACTCGAGCCTTGATCCTTCCGTCACACAGTTCTTTTAGTAGCCTAGGAAAATCTCGGAAAGGGGCATTCTCTACCTGTGGCTTAATGACTCCACTTGCGATGAGATCTAGAACCTCCTCCAGGTCTCTCCTTTGCGCGCCATATGTGAATAAGATCGTCAATCTTTTTCGGATGCCAATCTTCATATCGATCGTATTTTCTCCATCGAGTGTGCCAACACAGAGCATCTTGCCCCCTCGGCGAACTACAGGATGGTCAGTAAAGGTGCTTCCTACTGTCTGCCTGGGACACTTACGAATGTTCTGTGCATCTTGAAACGTTTGGTGCTTTCCAACAAAATCGAGAGTCGTATCGATCAACAAGCCTTTCTCCTGAACAAAGTCTCGAATCGAGCTATTCAGCGGGACCACATCTTCAGGTGGTACTCCAATCCTTACAGCCTCATCTAGACGCTCTTGTCGCACGTCGGAGACAATGACTCTTGCTCCGATATGTAAAACAATTTGTAATGCGTTAAACCCCAACCCGCCAAGACCAAAGAGGAAGACTGTTTCATGAGGCTTCACTTCGGCACGCCTGGTGATGGCATGGTAACTAGTTATCACTGCATCAGTCGCGACAGCTGCAACGGATGACGATATACCTGGAATAGTTAGCGCCAAGATATGTCAAGATCTTGAGAAGGGATACCTTCAGGTACTAGCACTACCGCTCGAGCGTCTAAAGCAGCATAGGGAGCAAAAAACCCGTCTTGGCCGATGCCAGAATGGTGTGCTATTTCGCATAGTTGGGGCAAGCTCCTTGAGCATTCCGGACAATCATCTCTACCACAGCCTGGGACAGCAGTCGCTGCAACTCTGTCACCCTAAAACTGGTAAGCTGCAGCTCTGTGAGGGCCAGTATAAGTATTGGTCACCCACGAGCTTAAATGACGAGTCCTTGACCTTGTCCCCTATCTGGACTATTGTACCACAACCTTCATGACCCTAGATATAGGAGCAGAAATCAGCTACGCTCTCCACCAACGGGCGGCAGGGTTAGTCTCAGACTTACAAGGATGTACTGATCCTGAAACCAAGGTCGTTGATTATCATTAGTGAGTAGCGAATGGTCGCTATGGCAGACTGGACAGACAAGAGTCAATGTCAATCAGCATAAATTGGAACACTGGCTGGCAAGGCTGTGACTGGTCCACCTTCGCAAGAATTCGGAGGAAAAGCTCCTGCTGAGGCAACATACCGCCAGACGCTAACATCTTGACTAGGACTCCCCCAGGAGGACATTTTGGCACAGGTACCTCATCCCAAACCTATAAATTGACGACGGGTCAACGGATATCTTTTGAGAACGGACTTGAGGTGACTCACTGGTTCAGGATTTCCTTTATGCTTCCGCCAGGCCATCATACTCGAAGGAATTGAGGCTGCCATTGCCGGGCTGTTTGACGTTGAAGAGTTACCACTGAATCCTTCAGGCGTCGTGATCAGGTGTGGCAGGTATTCTAACTGATGAAGATCGACTTGACTATATCAGTTGCTCATATAGACTGATGGTCGTGAAACCAAGCAAATGCAGCAGACCAAATGCCATATTGGCGCTAGTCCGAAATAGGTTCGCCGACTCTCCTAGGAATTTTTGCACACTCACCAAAGTTTTCTTCCCGTAACAGCCGATTGTGCTAAAGTTCACCCAGATTCAAGCATAGTGACAGCAGATTCCAAAGCGAGAAGACAGCTACGCCGGCGACACACTTCTTAAACCACCTCCAAAGCAGAAAGGGACATATTCGGTTTTACTCTACATGCTGCTCTGTCTGTGATACTTACTGAGTATACAGGTCTAATGCTGACTAGGGGAACAATGCCAAGATCGCCTTAATATTTGAGGATCTAAATGCGGAGGGAAGCTGGAAACTCCCCAGTTTGTCTTGATTGTTCGAGACAAAGACTTGGCATATGGATGTTCCAGCACGGCGAAAACGAAATCCTCTCTTGAAACTTCTATGAATTAAGACCTTGCCTCTGTTTGGCGTTAGTAAACGGACATCTTGCATACTTTGAATGTCTATAAGTACCTTGTAGTTATCAAGCCACTTATCTTGGATAACATTTAGCTGCGAGACTTGCTTTTCAGCAAAATATTGATCCTTGGGATCATTGTAATCCTCCCTATCTACATCCAGGAACCCCTGTTCACAAACAGTCCTTGGTGTGATCATGAGTGAGCGGCCTGAAGTCAGTCGTGTCAGTATTGTAACGACCCAAAAAAGCAAATTATAAGACGACAGCGTGCGGCGTCTAACTGAGAGTGACGGGGGACCGGCCAAGATAGTAACAAAAAGAAAGTGTTTATGCAGAAGGACGACGTACCATTAACACTTTTATCACATGCTATCCTCATCATGGCACCAGCACAATCCTCTTGCTCACCAAACTCAATACCGCGCTCCATAAGCCATGTCTCGTACTCTTTACTCCTAATAGCGCTCTTGATCCAACATGGCGCGACATAGTTAATTCTGATACCTTGCTCCCAACTGCTCCGCCGTACTGTCTTCATGAAGCCTCGGAGAGCATATTTGGTAGATGTGTATTCCCAATTCCCCTGAGCACGTCAGTGAAGGACCTCGAAAGTTACCCAGAACCACAAGGCGCGAAAGTAGAATGGCAATTTCCACGTACTGGAGAGTCGATGTATGCCGTCATACTTCCAGTGATGATAAAACAGCGATCTCTCTCATCGGTATCAGGTTGTCTTCTGAAATGATATACCGCAAGCTTCCAAGTGTAGAGAGTCCCAATCATGTTCACATTGACAATGTTGAGTTCGGGCTTAACTGGGGGTGCGTTCGGATCTGTTATGAGTCAGTTCACCTTCATAGTGTACTTGTCTTGAATTTCTACGATTAAGCAAGCTAATGCAATCTTGCGTAAAGTACTGCTTCTCAATCGTGATGGGAATTCCACCTACCATCTAGGACCCACAAGCTGTCCCCTGAGCTCCTACTTATACCAGCATTGGCAATAACCACGTCAACACTGTTATTAGGACTTTTTCTTTCGGCTGTTTCAAACAATTTGACCTGATCATCCCAGTTTCGTATATCGCACTTCACAAACGCAGCCTTTTCGCCGTGTGTATTCAGCTCTTTCTCAAGGTCGGCACCCCTTGGATGCATATCCCCAAATGTGACAAAAGCGCCGGCATTCACGAACTGGCGCACCATGACTTCGCCCATACCATTTGCACCACCAGTCACGATGACAGATCTACCTTCCATTTTCGACCGGTCTGGGACCACAGTATGGTCAATTGGACCTGTATACTCATACTTCGGGAGAGGCATTTCGCCGTGTAGATCTTTGTCAAAACTGTTTCTTGACTTGTAATTGTGTTTTCCTTTTGCTCTGCTGAGATGCAATGCTCGAGGAAAGTTGACTAGTCGTTAGCGACCCTTGACGTTCTTGGCTTCTTCTAGTCTTGGGGATAATGTTCGTGTTGTTCGTCTGATTGATAATTAGGTAAGCCAATTACGAGCCGGGGACCGACGGGTAATTGCTTGGGGGAACAGGTCGGGAAGTCCAAAATGGGGTTTGCCGAAAACTGGGGTCTCCGCAATTGGTCGCCCGCTACCATGGCCGACACGTCCGAGGCGTCTTCTACGGTTCTGGGCGGCTACCGTTGTGTTTACCGAGATGGTAGGGAAAGGTCGAACCTTCTACGCGGAGTCCAAAAGCAAGATGATTCCTGCGTGTTCTAGTGCCAACCGAAGCCATTCTTATACACAATGCCTACCTCCTCGCCCGTATCAGCTCTCCGCAGACTCAATCAATTGCAATCCAGTATAGACCCAACCAACAGTGGTCCATCCGCAAATATGGGCAGCATTAGCACATCGTCGACGTGGGACACGAACATTGCACCCGATTTTGATGTACTCATTATTGGAGCCGGTCTAAGTGGAATATATGCCCTGCATCGAATGCGACAACTGGGCCTGCGTGCACGCGTACTTGAGGCTGGTGGTGCTGAAGGTGGTACATGGTATTGGTGAGCATTCCATCATTCGCTTAGCAAAAAGGAAATATTGTGCTAACAGTCACTCCAGGAACAGATATCCAGGAGCACGCTTTGACTCTGAAAGTTATTCGTACCAATTTTCATTCTCCCAGGAAATTCTAGATGAATGGAACTGGACCGAGCATTTTGCTCCTCAAACAGAGACACTTAAATACGCGCAATTTGTCACCGATAAACTTGACCTTCGGCGAGACATGCAATTTAACACCAGCATTAAATCGGCCCACTGGCGAGACGACACTTGCTCCTGGCTCCTCACAGATGAAACCGGCGACCAATACACATCTCGATACCTTATTACGTGTATGGGCATCTTAAATCAACCTACCTATCCCAACATTCCCGGTGTTCACGACTTCAAGGGCGAGGCCTTCCACACCGCTCGATGGCCCGAACATGCCTCTGTCGACGGCAAGCGGGTCGGCATCATCGGAACGGGTGCCACGGGTATTCAGACAATTCAAGAAATTGCCAAGACAGTCGGCAGCCTAAAGGTGTTCCAAAGAACGCCAAATTGGACGGGTCCTTTGCGAAATGCACCCATAACCCCAGAAGAGATGATTGAGATTCGGAAACGCTATCCTGAGATCTTTAAAGCTTGCGCCGATTCACATGCCTGTTTCATGCATCCTGCAGAACCACGAGGTATGTTTGATATTTCTCAGGAAGAGAGGGAAGCATTGTGGGAAGATCTCTACGCCAAACCTGGTTTTGCGAAGTGGCTGAGCAACTTCCGTGACATGCACTACGACCAGAAGGCGAACGACCTGTATAGCAATTGGGTTGCCAACAAGATCCGAGAGCGGGTCAAGGACCCCGTAGTTGCAGAGAAACTGATCCCGAAGAACCACGGATATGGCACGCGCCGTGTTCCGCTCGAGACTTTCTACTACGAGGTGTATAACCAAGACAACGTCGAGCTCATCGACCTCAACGAAGATCCAATCCAGAAAATTACAGAGACAGGAGTCCAAACAGCATCCCGACACATCGACCTCGACGTGTTGATATACGCCACAGGCTTCGACGCAGTCACTGGGGCCTTCACTGCGGTCGACTTCCAGGGTGTGGGCGGTGTGAAATTGAAAGATGTCTGGAGCGAGGGGCCACGCACTCAATTAGGTCTCACAGTGCACGGGTTCCCCAACATGATGATGAGTATGGGCCCGCACCAAATGTTCGGTAACATCCCGAGAAGTATCGAGTACGCCGTCAGCTGGATCGCAGACTGTATCAAGTATTGCACAGAGAATCATATCAATCGAATAGAAGCGACTGAGGATGGTGTTGAGAGATGGACTGAACATGTGCACAAGTGTGCTGTGGGGTTGTTGGCGAACGACGTTGACTCCTGGATGACAGGAGTCAACAAAAACGTCTCGCACAAGCAGAAGAGAATTATCGCTCGGTATCAAGGGTCTGCACCAGGATATCGGAAACTGGCCAGTGAGGTCGCGGCCAGAAATTATGCAGATTTCAACTTAGCGTATTAGACACAGTTTCAATATTGTAAATCATGGGACATTTTACACGCGCTTCTACCTTGAAACTGACATATCCATCCTCCGAGGGCAGGATGGAGCTTTCAGTAGTGCCACGACTTTCGGTAGGTAGCAGTGCACCTGACAACGGGTCGCTTGTACCTGCAGCAGTCAGGTCGGGCGATCGTGTGCAACACGTCTGGCAAAGCGAAGATAAAGCACGAAGCTATGTCTCGTAAAGGCAAACTTATTTGGTTGCTTCGAAGGAACGATAAGTTGTCTGGAGATTCTATGAGTTCAATGGCGCTGATGTAGCTGCTGACATCAGCAACGAACCTTCCTATGCCGGTAAGCGGATTTCGACGTAAAATACGCCACTGAACAAATCACTCGTCATTACGTATGCCGCGCTGAAGTTTCCGCCCTCACACGTCTCCAAGTCTTTGCCTTTGCATAACATTTCAACCGGGAAACAATAAAGCTAGATCTAGCCGACCATTTGCTTCTCAGCTCCTTTCCGAACCCAGCAACATGAACACACTACAAACCCGTTACAAGCTCCCACCTATGCTCCAACCCCGCCTTACCTGGAAGTACTGCCTCTCCTCCTTTGCCATCACTTATTTCCTCTACTGCTTCCTCACCAACAGCCCTTTCTTTTCAACTAGACTGCCTCAGTACACCGGCCCTTACAATGTCGGCGCAATCGACATCGAGGTACCGGTAAGGGAGCCACGGTTGATCCACGATGCTGTCCTGAAAGATAGTGGCGAGCCGGCTTTCAAGCTCGACACGGTGCTGTTCACACTGTACTATCCAGCGAAGCATGGTGTGAAGAGCAAGAAGGGTCACCACTACTGGGTGCCCAAGCCGCTCTGGCTGACAGCAGTCGGCTACGCTAAGTTCGCTAATATCAGCAACTTCCTCACCAACAATCTTTTCACAAGTCTTATGGGCATCTTGGTTGGTGGTACCAAGATTTCAGCAGACGTTGACGTTCCACTCGTTTCTTCTGCTGAGTTGCTGCAGAAGGGACTCGTGCCGCGAACTACTGTCAATGAACAGGACCCCATAGGTCATGCGCCAGACGTGGGTACAGACCCTGGTACTGGCCTTCCCATTATTATTTTCTCACACGGTATGGCGTCGTCTCGAACGCAGTACAGCCACTATCTAGGTGAACTCGCGTCGAGAGGATATGTGTGCGCCGCGATTGAACACCGCGATGGCTCCGGTCCAGGTACCCAGATCATTCCTTCTGCACACTCCTCGAAAACCAAACCAATTGATCGCCTACATTTCGGCCTCAGCGATGTAAAAACGAACCCACATTCTGCGAATCCGGGCCATGTAATTGATGTTGACGAGTTCAAACGCGTCCAGCTCGCGTACCGTGAGGCTGAGATCCTGGAGACCACGCATGTTGTGCAGTCGCTGAACAATGCCGAGGCGGCGACCAAGGTGCTGGCAGATAATTCGAGATTGGAGGGCAAGGAGGCAGGACTGGATGAAGGCATGTGGACGGGAAGGTTGAACACGAACCAGACAATCGTCGCAGGTCACTCGTACGGCGCCACTGGCGCACTGCAGGCGCTCAAACCACCCCATAACAAAAAGTCGCCGTTCGCAGGCGGCATCATCCTCGACCCTGGCAAGTCCTCTGGTCGACTAAACGCAGATGTCGACGTTCCGATCCTGATCATCCACTCTACTTCCTGGTCTGCCAGTAGTTCGATCTTCTACGGGCGTCCGCACTTCGACACAGTCCGGGATATCGCTACTAACCTCAATTCCAAAGGTATTGCCGCATGGTTCATGACCAGTCTAGGCACTTCACATCCTTCCGTGACCGATGCGCCGCTGATAGAGCCGCTGCTGTTGAAGTGGACTACTGGCGCGCATATCGATGTTGTTGAGGGTGTGCGGCAGTATGTACACATGAGTGACGATTTTGGTTGGTTCCTAAGGAGCGGAGAGAGAAGGAACTTGTTGGGGATGAGCGCGACGAGTGAAGAGTACAATCCCGATAATGGGAAGACGGCAGAGAAGTTCAGGACGTATTGGCAGGTGCATGTCAGTCCTGTGAAGACGGGAGATGAATAGATAATGTAGGATGGGGGTTTGTGTAGATGAGATATATATGAATTTTTAATGTCTAATGAGCACATATCATGCAACCGGCGATGGCTGTATATCATGAGTTGTAAATTTGTGTGAAGAGCCATTATCATGTTCATTGAGTTTTGCTTTTGTCTATGCGGAAGGTAAGGCTTTTGTGCCACCGTCCTCCTCGTCACCACTGCTTTCGGCTCCAGTTGCAGCACGTGCAACATGTGATTTGACCAAGGCAGGCACATTTTCTTCCTCTTCCAATGCATCGTCAGATTCGTCACTTTCATTGTCTTCGTCATCTTCATCATCGTCATCAGCTTCTAGGATAGCTTTTGCCAGCTCTTCTACTTCCGCGGAATCATCGTCTCCGGAGAAAGATTCGAAATCATCCTCACCAGCCACGTCCGCGCCTCCATCTGTTTGCACAGTAGACGCAACCTCGCTGAGCATTTCCGCTTTTCTCTTCCCAGGCATCTCACCTAGACGTCCTTCTCTCCCCTCCACGACTTCTTCGGCCGCGTCTGCTTTCGTTTGTGCATCCTGCTTAGGTGCAGGAGTAAACCACGGAATTTTGCCTCGCAGGAAATCATTCAATACCATCTTTGCTACGCCATCCACATCGGCCTCTCCACCCTTCAACAATCTTCCGCCCTTGCGTGCCAGGATGCTTAGAAATTCAATGGGGTCATCGTTGTATTCAGAATGCTTGATTTCGTAGGTTCGTTCGATGTGCTTCGTCTGCGTCCGTCGCAACACAGCTTCGACGTACTGAGCTGGATGTTCAACGTTTTCAACCCGGACGACACCACGGAGGAGGATGTCTTCTTCGGTGTCTGATTTGCTTGGCGGTACGATACCAGGACAGTCGATAAGATATATTCGTTTCATGAGAGTGATATACTGCCACACTTTTGTTTCACCTGGTATCGGTGCCACGGTACAAACTCGCTTTTTCCGTAGGGTATTAATGATCGAAGATTTGCCGGTGTTCGGGTACCCTATGAGACCGACTGAAATCTGCTTGCGGGCGGAGTGGAGAGTCGAAAACTGTCGCAACAAGGTGATCAAAGACCCCTTGCCGAAGGAATTGGTCAACGATGCATGAAAAGCCAACGTCGGATATTCTTTCGAGAGCATGCGAACCCATTGTGCCTGGAAATTATGTTAGTTGTGTGAAACATTACTAAGAAACGTGCTATAAAGAGAAAGCCTGGAGGGCAAAGCAGGTTTCAACTCAAATGGGACACCCGATACTCTGATGACAAGCATATTCAGAATGAGCATGCTGTCGAGAAACCACCTTCCCATGAAGAGAGGATAGGCGAGCTTGGTCGATCTACCAAAGCTGTAACAGGCAACTTTCATGGGTTGCAATGGAATGCAGAAAGGAGCCTTGACTTAGCAGTGGAAAGGAGCAATGGTTCAGAAAAAGGAAGACGTGACTTACACAGACTTTAGTGGGCACCAGATCGCACTTGTTCAGGACGAAGACCAAGTGCTTGTGTGGCGCCTCTTCTTTGATATACTTCTCGACACTCCGACATCTTGTGCCTTCGGGATCCCGCGCATCGAGGACGTGCAAGATAACGTCTGATGAGTCGATGACTTTGTAAAGCTCGTTCCATATTCTTTTGCTTTGTCCTTTAGAGAAGATGGGTTCTCGAGCTGTTGTGAGCTCTCCAGTTTCTCCGTTCTCTTGCATTTCTTCTGCTGTCTTTCCACTGAGGAGTTTATTCTCTTCCAGCCGTTCGAGATAGTCTTCATGCATTTTGACACTCTCTCCCGCCAGATCTGCCACGGAACTTGCGCTAAGCTTCACTCGCTTTCTCTGCGACTTGGGGCCAAAAGTGTCCTCGAAGGGTGCAGACTCGACAGCGATCTTTGCCGCGTGTTGCTTCACCCCATTCTTTGTGTTTTCAGCATCTCTTATCAGAGACATGGGCAACTTGTTCGTCTTCAATAGCACTTGGTATGGATCGGCAGTTCGCTCCGCAACTGCTTGTCGAAACGAGTCTAGAGAACCTTGTGATATGACCCTGGTGTTTCCAAACCATTTTCGGTTGGGCTCGATGCGTGCTTTGGGAATTTCCTTCGACTGATACGAGGCAGCTTGGGTTATCTTTCCCGAGGCATTTCTCTGCGCCTTGCCATCTTTGAGCATATTCAAGGTCTTGAGTTTCTTCGCATTGCTTAATGTCGTTAGCCATCACCCTTAGCATATATGTAGGCTGTCTAGCTCACCGATAGAAGTTCTCGCCTTTGACCTTGACGTTCTGCATGCCGTCGCCAGTTTTGCCCTGCCGCTCACGGCGGGCTGCTTCCTTCTTGCCGGAACCCATAGCTGAAGACCGGATTCTGGAATTTCAGAAATGCAATGACAACAAGGAGAGTCTTGTTTGAAGTGGCTACGCCCTCTGTCGATCTACGAGGAAGTTGGCGCCTCAAGAAAATCCAAAAAATCTTGGCCAAGATTTCGACTCTTAGAATCCGAAATTCTGCCATTAGCCTCCCTCTAGCGGGACTAATACCGAGCACATGATCAAGGGAGCTCAGATGAAGTTCACCTCCGACGATGTCCTCCTATTTGGCAATCTTTAGACCGTATGATTTATGAGGGTTCAAAATAGCATTGAACTCGCGACTTGTGCACACGGCACGAATTTCTTCTACGGTTGGTCATCCTTGTACACGATGTCCGTCAGCTATTGTGCTAGACCTTTCCTTAATGGAGGCTTACATCTATAACGAACCGACTGCTCAAACTCCCACCACCTGACAGATATGCATCTTTCTGCTTCCTGATTTAAACAAGGATTGTATGTTCGACTAGATCTGTCAGAGTGAAAGTGATCTTCGATATGCTCCTCGCGTCTGGGGGGGCATTGAGTTACTGCGTCGAGGGTCAGGAGCTCGTAAGCGAGTCAGCCTATGGAAAAGATCTAGTCCTTCCGTTCTTCGGCTTTGCATCGATTCAGTGGAATGCCGCGTTGACACTTGGTATACAGATGATTCGATCGACAAATCCCGTTGATTTTGCCCAAGTATGCCCTTTGATTTGAACATAGGCGACGAGTTGGCAAAGGCTGTTTGCCCTTGAGGTAGATCAAAACCAGATAGTGTGAGACAGGGAACTTGGTTATAATGTCCCGCAGTCAACCAAGACATTAAGGCCAACCTTTTGTTTTCCTTGAATCTACTCGTAGCAGCGGTAGAATTTCCTGTCTGCCGAGAATCAAACTGCTCGGTGACATAACTCAGAAAACCGGCTTGATCATACATATTCCTGGAAAGAAGTGGTAGCGCTGAGTTGCTCGGAGGTCTCAGAAATGAGTCAACATCAGCGCCCGCCCGGACGTCGAACCGTTCACCGTGGTATTGAAATGACAAGCTACACGTGCCAACCTCTTTAGTATCTATCTCGATTCGCTGTGAGTGATCACCAAGAAAGTGACGAATGAACTCTTGATCTGTGTTGATCGTTTTGTCTAACCCTACATCCAAAGAACCAAGAACAATGCCCAGAGCGTCTGCATGCTCCTGGTAGTAGTCTGTGGATGTAGATGACTCAAGATCATCACATCGGGACATGATGTTCCACTCGCTGTTGGCCATGTCCGAGTCCTGACTGGAAATGTCCAAAGGACGGATATCTCGAAGCAACACTGATAAATCTTGATTGGAAGAGTGTCGAATGAAATTGACCTCTTCAGAGTCGCTGATTTTGGGGAATGACGATTGTACAGTCTCTCCGGAAATCCTGGATACGAAATCATTGATAAAACGTGAAAAAGATTGCAACGATTGCTCTCTGCTTAGGTCTTTGTGTGCAAAGCCTTCTAAAAATGCGCTCACAGCGGCATGGATCTCTCGGTGACATGGAGTTGGCTCCTTGGATTGTATGGGGTCCATGCGAGGGATACCTACCGTCACCCATGAAGCGGGCCGTTCACTGTAAACTAGCTGCCAATTCCGTACCACAAGAACTTGAAGTGTACCAACGTAGATGATCATGGCAATAATTATCAATACTTTTAGGATCAAAACTGTTCGGGGTGAAGGCTCGAGGGAAAAGGATCTGGGATCTGGAACTGTGAATGCTAACGTAGGCATATCCAATGATGCTTCCGATAATTCTTCTCTCTTAAGTGGTGGTGGGGGCCAATTTTGAGTCTTTCGCTACAGCCTTCAGGCATAATGCCAGCGCTGTCATTCTGTTGAAGGCAATATTGCCAGAAGTCGAGGTCATTCTGGTACCTCGAAAGGTTGTTCGATATGCTGCTCTGCACCCAGGCGACATAGGCAAGCCAGAATGTCAAACCCGTAAATGTGATGACAATGCAATGCTTCACAAGAGATAACACTTTGAATCGTTGCTGCAGCTCTCGCAACAAAGTGAGATATGAACTTTCGGATTCTGTAAGTAATTGTGCTGGAGCAGACTGGACTGGAGTTGCTTGTTGAACTACATTATCCTCTTCGGGATGTACTTGATTTGCTGATTGCTGCTCTAGTACGAACGATTCTGCAGGGTTCGATGATGCGCTGTGGAAGGAATCCACCGACATGGCATCTTCATCATAACGTGAATCTGTCATTGAGACCATCGTGTTGTTTTCTGTGATTCACTAGGTGCCTGTCAGGTGCCGGCTCAAGGTGGACTGTTGAGCCACCAAATTTGCTGAAAGAACTCTGCGAGAGTAGAGACTTGGTCCGTGGATGAAGTCGCAACTGGCTGTCGGACTGTGCCACAAGTGACTACAGACACAATGGTCTGGTTATGATTCCTTTGTGGCCCACGGACATTGATATGGCTAGACAAAGTCTCAGAATTGGACAAGCATTGCTCAAAATGTAGCATTGGTCGAGAGTCATTCTCACCAACCTTCGAGGCTTAGTCGAAGGTCGCAGCCTTTGCGTAATTCAATTGGCTCATGTAGGCACGGGAAACCCGCTTCATGCTGGCAGGGGATATTGGGTCATCTGATAATAATCGCGTTCAGCCTTATAGGAAAAGAATCTCCAGGAATGTGAATAATGTTGTTTGTGAATTGACGCATTGTGTAGTCTCATATATCTTGATTTATCTTAATCACATCGGTCATCCTAACTCGTGGCTTCATCGAGAGAAGTATTCACAGGCAGTAAGGCATCCTTGCACAAGAGGCGCCAAGACCATCACTGACCAATCATGTCAACCAATTCGCGGACAAATCGTTCTTGTTGCAAGTTATTACTCCTTGAGCATATTCAACACCACGACGCAGGTCATCAGATGCATCTCTGATCCACGGTCAGTTAGGTCGTCGCGAACAGAAGGTCTGCCTCACAGGTTCAGTACCTCGCAATATGGAACCCATTAAGAGCAGTATCTGCCGCTCGTGCCGCCTACGACTGAGTAGTCAAACGAAAGCTCGATCATTCAGCACATCAAGTGTTCGGCATGTGGTACCTCCAGAATCACCGTACTATGTCGATATCCCAACATCATACCAACCATACTTGCCATGGAAGCCACAGCCAAAAGGAACGCTGCCAGTACCTCGAGAGCTCTTCCCTGCAAGCCGACCGGATAAACCATCGAAAGAGTATCTAGAAAACGTCACCCAAGACAAGCTGGAAAAGAACAGAATTCCGGAAGAGAAGCTGACCAAGCTCGGCAAACACAAAGTGAAAATGGCTGAAGTTCGCAAAGAACAGTTACGAGAGGGTCTCATTGGCCTTCATGCAAGAAAGCAAGCAGAACTGAAAGCCATGGAGCGCCGGTCCCAGGCCAAACAGCTCGAGCGTAATGCCTTGATCGCTCAAGCTGAGCGTGAAGATGCCCGTCTTACGAACGTCAGCGTTCCCTCTGCCCTCAATCCGTCCCCAACAACATCGCTCGACGCCCTGCGCGCTGAAGTTGAAACCGCAAAACAAATCCACGCTCAGAAAGTAGCAAACTACCACAATTTCACCGCAGCGAAACACGAAAACAAGATGGACGCTCTGCATACCCTCTACATGAACGCAAGAAAGTTCATCACAACTGAGAAACAACTTACCCAACTCATCCATGAGCAATTTGATACAGATTCTGACGCAGATCGTCTGTCACATAGAGTTATGCATGCCGATTTCAAGACGACGACCAGTAAGGGCGACAGTATGTGGAACTTGGGTGCTCCAGACAGTATCAAAGATATGATCGCCGATGCATCGGGCAGTCACAGAGGAAGGGATATGTTTGCCACTGTGAGCACAACAGACAGATTTAAGAAAGGACAGACAGGAGAAAAAGCTAGGTTTGCAAGAGATCAGGAACGCTTCAAGAAAATTGCCGAGAAGCTTTCTGGTGGAAAGATTTGAAATGGTATGTAGCATACATTCGCAAAGAGGCGCGGTGGTGAAAAGAACTTTCTCAGGGCTGTACAACAAGGTGTCCAATGCGGCACGCCTTCTGTGCCTGATGGACGTATGTATATTGATGTATATATATTCTCAGTCGACCCTTACACGTCATATACCTCTTCCTTATCGCCTATAGCTACTGCTGTCCTGCATCCCTAAGCACCACCTTGCTTGCTCCTGGAATTCTCTAGTCAAACGCAACTAGTACAAATCAACCCTACCCCGAAGAATGCCTTGCATAGGTATGATTTTATGATCACCTAAGCTTCTGTACTTCGACTCTCGCCCACTACATCAAATCCCTTGCTCAAAGTACAGCCCGGAACACCAGAGGTGTTAGCATTACGTCCTTGTTGCCTCTGCCCAGACGTTGAAGAAACAATGTTTTCCTCTTCTGTCGCGCAGGCCGTACGCGTCCAGTATATGAAGTACTTGCCCGGCTTAGCAATTTTAGTACCGCGGTCGTTGGCATGTGAAGTTGTTGCTTGGCTGACATGGGCTGGATGGTGGGAGCTGGTGAGTTTCATGTCGGGGCAGAATATCAAAAGAGAACCATCTACGTCTGGTCGGCCATTCGGTGGAGTGCACAGAAACTTGCATCAATTTCGGAGGTGGCAGGAGGAGTTGGGAGGATTTCTGTGTCGTCGCACGACTTAGGGTTGTCGAGAGATGCTAAAGCTATTCTAGTATGGAGGAGCGACAGGTGGAGGTGACACTAGCATTCAGAGATAGTCTTGGAGGCGGTGGCGAGTACTGATATTATATCAACCTCACGTGTCCTCGAATGGGTGGGCCTGAGGAGTTCCTGCTAATGAAATGGGAGGATGCGTGTGTCTACTTAACGGGCTTGTTACACTTTCGAAAGACAGCCTTCATGGCTTGAAGAGAGGTTTGAGTGCCAGTATCGTCCTGATTCTAGGCAAGGTGATCTGTGTTATCTAGTCCAAGAACAGCAGACGAATACAAAGCTCTCGTGTAACATTGGCCGTTGAGGCATCGTCAGTAGACGATAGATGGACCACGATGAGGCACAGGTGGCAACCACAGATGATAGTGATAGAAAGTTCCTATCTTGATAGTATGCTTGACGATGGAGAAAAGGCGGTTTGCGAAAACCAATTCTATTAGTAAGTGTGTCGTGAATGGTACCTTATCTATGTTGACTGCTATGTACCGACAAGTCCGATTTTTCAATCAGCTCGTTTTAATAATCCCTGATACCCAGATATAGTTCGCATAATCTCCCGGCTGCCCCCTTTGGGCATAAGATGTCGAATTGACCACGAGGAAACAGTTCGGACCAACACCGTTACATGGGTTGAGTGCCGCATTGTATGAGAAGGCGCCACAAGCTGTACCAGTGGTTTGCTTCATGCTATCACACATAGCCATACAGCTGGCGAACGTAGCGGCGTATTTCTCGGTATGCCAATTGTTGAGAAGGTTTTCATCGCAAATCGTTGAGTAAGTCGTAGTATTGGTGATGGACGTGCCGAAGCAGGCATTATCAGGGACGCTGAGGGCGCAGGTATTGGAGCTGTTTGCAGAAATGACTGTAGGGCCTGAAGCAGCTGAAGAGGTTGTCGAGGTGGATGGAATGGTGGGCACCGAAGCCGGCGTGCTTGGAACCGTTATTTCGAGGTTGCAATTCGAGCAGTCCGTGGTTGGAATGAGGTCGATTGGAGTGCATTCACCAACCACTGCGTCAAAGGCTACATAAATCTGATTGGAGTTGGCTAAGCAGAAAGATGCGCCGTAGTAGGCGAGTCCGTTACTGCTGATGGTCCAGCCCGTAGTCATGGCTGGAGCTTGGGTAGAATACACTTCAAGTGATTGCAATCCAGATGGACTGTCTACTCCGACAGGCTTGCTATCGTCGAATGTTTGCAGAGCTCCGGCATCGGTCAACATCAAAGGCTTCGACTGAGTGGAATCAGTGACAAGGATAGCCTGGGTTCCATCAAAGCTGAGATAGGTTACATCCCTGCGGCGTAGTTTTGAACCACCAATGTTCGCCTCGACGACAAATGCTTGACCAGGAGCGATACTAGTCTGCGCAGAACCAGTAGTGGTACTAGTGCTTGTAGTCGTCGTTGAAGTCGAATCTAGGTACGCATATGTTGTCGTTGTTGACGTGATACTTGACACTGTGCTAGTTGTGCTGGTGGTGGTGGTGGTGGTGGTGGTGGTGGTGGTGGTTGTGTTCGAGTATGGCACAATGCTTGTTGTCGATATCGGTGTGGTGGTTGAGCTGGAGCTTGGCTCAATTCCGATACTAGTCGTCGTACTAGAACTTGTGGACCCGATAGATGTTGTGGTAGAATCAGGCGTCAAATATGTGGAGGTCGTTGTTGAACGCCACGCTCCTGTTGACGAAGCTGTATACGAAGAATAAGGTTCTGTGCAAAGGCTGGTCGAGATCTCAAGCTGGTTCAGTCCATTACATGGGCAAGTGTAGTGTATCCTCCGAACCACCTCCGTGACTGTGGTTGTTTGTTCTTCAGATGAGCCTCCCTGATAGGCTTGTGCGGCAGCAGACCAAGCGAGAAGAAGAACCGAAGACTTCATAGTGGCGACTTCAAAAATGAATGAATTTCAGGAGTAATATAATTCAGAAAGACACAGAACGAATGACTTGGGTGAGTATCAGAACAGCTGGACGAAGAGAAGTTCAAGATTGTGCAGAGTTCTAACAAGCAACCCACAGCACATCCATTCCTGCGAACAAGTCTTTGTGCCGTGAGAACCGGGCTAGATCTGAAAGAAATGGAAGCAAGATGATGTGGCTGATATTCAGCCGCAAATAGCGGGACTAGATAGCTCAGATGGGTCGTGCATTGTTGGTGTTAATAAATCAACGTCTTTGGCTATTCAGTATGTATTCTGGATTCAATGTTGCATGGCTTTCTTTAATGCCAACATTGTGGTTGATACACGCCATTTAATCCAAGATTCAGATGCTGAACGTAATTTTTGCAACCAAGATACGAGGTTTGATCCAGCAAAGGAAAAGTGCTCCGGGAGTCGAACAAAACTTCAAGATGGATTCTGGTCAATGGTGGCGCCAACAGCAGGAAAGGGGGAAATTGATGGTCTCCTAAAACAGAAGCCTGTTCCGACCGTCGCACGTGGGTAGCGGAAAGTCTAAGTCACGTGCCGCAAGCCAACATGACTGGACATCGTCGTATAATCGCAATCAATCTATGAGCGTCTATGATAGATAGTGAGGAACAACGTGTTGACATATCTACAATACTGCATGCTTTTCTTGCGGTATATCCTTCTTCACATCAAAATATTAACTTGCTGTGAAATTAGCGCGTGCGTAATACGCTTACTCTTCCTCATCACTGATAAGATGTGGATTGCCGTTGTACGTGCCATAGCTCTGGTCTACAGCTGGCAGCAGCTTTAGCTGTTGTGTGTAGTTAATGTTGAGTGCCATGAAATTCTCTATGATAATCATAAGCTTCCCCACTCTTCTCACATGAATTTGACAGCTCCCTTCTATAGTCCAGTTAAATGCAGATCATTTGTTCTTTCAGCTCGCCTAAAGAGAAACGAACTCAAAGCCTACCGGCACAAATAGTGAGTAAAAAACCAAAAGGCGCAAAGGACGCCAAGCAGATAGTTTTCTTTGGCGTGGCGAACAGACTAACTAATTCCTGGATGGGATTGAGTCATTGATTACGGCAGATCTAACGACCTTTTTACTAGTCTGGTTCTTCATTAATCGCCTTCACAATAACTTGAGTCAAACTCGATGTCCCAGTTGGCTCTGTTTTTGCATCCTATGAAGTTATTGCGTTCTTAGTACTGACGGTCTCTTCCTTGTAGACGACCTACCAATACATTCAGCTACGGTGGGCGCGTGCATCTTTTTTCACCCCGTTCAGCGCATGATGAATGAATGAGTGTCCAGAGCAAGACTGTGAAAATCCATAGGTTTATCATGAGACAACTGTGGGTTTTGGATCCATTTTCGTATCCTACTCTCCAGCCGACCTTGTGCTCCCTGCGTCTCCGATATCTCAAAGATTGAAAGAACAGTCTGCCAGTCACCAAAAAAGCGTGCTTCTTTTGTTTCAAGCTCGATAGTCAATACAGCTTTGCGCATTGATTCAGTTGCGCCCTCGAATACGACCTCAGGGTCACGCTTCCACTGGCCTGGGCGACCTGAGCCAAACCGCCCCACAGATTTCTCTACTAGTTTGCTAACCATGTTAACACGAGAGACTAGTCTGAGAGAGACATGAGTCGCATCTTCATTCTTTCGTAATGGCCTGAATAGAAAGTTTAGGTAAGTGTCAGGAAGCCGAACTATGACATCTGTTTCTTCAACTTGACAATCATAATCGGCAAGCTGATAGCAAAGATGAGATACATCATAAGGACCAGTGTCGAGTTTCGGATGACCAATTATCTCGACAGGAATTCCTTTAGCCTGCGGCTCGAGACCCAGCGCTGATCCTAACTTTCTGGTAAATGCTGCGACAGGATTGCTGTAGCAAAACGTCATAATGCGAAACAACAAGGACACACAGCTTTCTCGATAATCCGGCTCAAAACTGTTTCCGTCTCTCGCCATTGAAAGCAGTCCAAAAACATGATCGTGACCAATCTGACATTTATGGTTGGCGAACTGAGGGACGAGATTGCCCAGAGGGCCAGATCCAACAAATTTTAGATATCGAGCGATTGGCAGCTTTGCAATATAATTGAGGTTCCTCATGAAAGCCTTTGAACGCGCTTCAGACTGACGTTTCGGGGTGCCCTTTCGGTAGATGTGATGACCCAGATGACACTTGAGGCGAGACCAGCTGTAGAAACGACCTTTCCAAAGTATATCGACTCGTTTTGCCAGTCCGAGCTCCTGAGCGATCCAGAGACGAGACCAGTACTCATGTCTAACAAGCTCCCATGATAAGCTCGCCGGAACCTTCCAGTCGCATTGTAGATAGTGTCTTGTCGTTGGCCGAGGCCGATCGTGCTGGTCACAGCATAGCCACTGACGAGGCGGTTCACGACACATTGCTAGCGAGGGAACGCTCGACTTATCAGCAAGCCAGGCTATGACTTTGGTTGCGTTAGCATATATAGCACCCATATGCCGAACATGGCCATTCTTCTCCTCTACATCTGACTGGTTGATGCAAATAGCATCGATCCAGAACAGAGAGTCGAATCGGTGTTCTGCTGCATGCCGGAGAAATGAAAACAGATTAGGTCGCACGGTGAGCTGTTGACCATTTAATGATATGGTTCGTTGGCCATTGTCAGAACCCCAAACATACGAAATAGCCACGTACTCAGTAGTCAAGATCTGAGCTCTTATGATCTGACATTGGATAGTATTGCCATCGTGGAGAGGAAAGACTCGTACCAAACGGATCGCACCTTTCGATCTGTCAAGTGGTTTGTACTGGAAGCTGATGCCCGTGGGAGATTGTTGGTATTGCGTAACATCCGAATGTCGTCGCCGCTGATTGGAATGTTCCGAACACTCACATGTGTGACGCTGGGATTCACACGAACATCTATCCATCACATCAACACTTATTTCTTCGAGTCACTTCCCATTTTTAAATTACAGTAGCATTCAGTTTTCAAATTTGTTCAACCGGTAACTCATGCCCGAAACAATGTAAAGATTGCGATGTCTAGCAACACCCCTCAATAAGATAGATGGTTATCTGAAAAAGGTTGTCGCTGAGCAAACAGGCTTAACAGTTCTGCTTCGTTTAAGATGCAAACAATGTCGAGAAGGAAAGAAAAAGTCTGGATACCAGTGACGGGAGAGGATGACACGTCAAAACTGTCCGCAATAAGTTCTAGCATCCAAGAAATTGACCACAGCTAAATAACATTCCAATGGCTGTCAGATAATGCATGTACGACGCATATACTTGAAGATAACTACTGTAACACATTCGAGCCAAAGAAACACAAAGATACTCATTGTTTATCACAGACAAGTTGACGGAGCTCGCTAATGTTCGCAGTCTCAATGGGTGTGGGCACTTAAACCCTTACAAGTTTTGATTTTAGCGCGCGATTTGCCAGAAGGAAAAAGTTGCCGAGTTTACACGCAACACAACAGTGCCCAAACGGCCATTGTGGACGCACGCGGCTTTTTTTGGATTATGGTCAGTTGTGCAAGATCACCTTCCAAGGCTCTACCTTTATTTATACACAGCTAGTAATCCCATGGAGTATCTGAGGCACATTCTTGGATGAAGTCAATGTATTCGTTGCACCTCCTGCTCGATCGATGAACTATGGTGTTACATGATCAGTTTCACGTCACCATCATGTGGTGTTGACTCTGTGGTCAATACAATCGTCCATGAAAGAGATATCAACCTTTCCTGAGGCAAAATTAAGGATGCATCGAAGAACCTTGAACGTTTATGTTCGTCATAACAGCCACCTCTAACCTGTTTGCCACACCTTTGAAGCATGATAAACCGAGCGCGGTGGTTGTGTGACAACCCGTACCATAAGATCAACCATTTCGTTCCCGTACGGACTGGGTGTTAGGACTCTTGCCAACAGTACAGTTTTATTTAAATGGGAATGCTTGAATACTACACAGACAGAACCCACAACACGACCTGATTTACATTGGAAAGATTTCAATGAACCAATGCTTCAAAAAGCTTGGTTGTTATTGAGAAATTCTTGAAATTGACTTGTGATGCTCATGTTCTTCAGCCTACAAATTACCACAGCCCTCAAGAGCTTGTCATCCTGTCTAGCATAACTCCATGTTTGGAGCTCAATTCCCTCAAAGACATTCTCACATTGAGGCTTGTGTTACTAGTTCGACGCAAGACTTGAACAGACCATCTGTTACGTGTTCTACCATGCGTTCCAACCAAATCATTCTCGGCCGAATGTGGGCGAAACCTGTTCCACCAGACGTTAGTGAGGCACAGCGGCGTCCTCAACAAGATGGGCCTGGGGGCCAGACATCCCATGCGAATAGGTACAGCAATCCTACTGAAATGCGCCTTGTTCACAAGCTCGACTATCGTATCATGGTATGCTACGCCCAATACCTGCGCAATATCGTTTGCTGACACCTTTGAAGCCAATACTATGGGTGATGTACTTTCTGAATATTCTTGACAGGACTGCATTACCTCAGGCCAGATTGAACACACTCGAGAAGGACTTGCATCTGAATGGAGACGAATACAACACAGCTGTTGCCGTTTTATTCGCTGGTTACCTCCTAATGCAAGTCCCATCGAACATGTTTCTAACCAGAACGAACCCATCTGTCTACCTGCCGATTTGTATGGTCGCTTGGGCGGTGGTGACAGCCTGTACAGCTCTTGTCAAGAACTATGGTGGGCTACGTATGTGACAAGGCAAGACATAAAAACTTATACAAACTGAGATTTTATGTTAGTGGCAGCCTGCTTTTGTCTTGGTCTCGCCGAGGCAGGATACTATCCGGCTGCGCTTTACCTGTTGTCGGTGAGAAGAGACTGGAGCCTATGTGCGATGTCAGACTGATTAGCTGCAGGTCTTTTACACACGCAAGGAATTGACCGTCCGCATCGCTATTCTCTACAGCGGTATGGTGATTGCGACAAGCTGCTCGGGTCTGATCGCGGCAGCCGTCTTCGCCACTCTCGACAATACTCACAATCTTGCTGGTTGGCGTTGGCTTTACATTATTGAAGGTGTCGTCACACTGGGCATCTCACTAGTTAGCTTCTTCCTACTTCCAGAGGACCCAGCTAAAACACAGTGGCTCAACCACGAAGAATGTGAGTTTGCTGTTAGCCGCATCCGTCACGATACTGTAGGCCTTAAGGCTGACAGCACCATCTGGGAGGGCTTCAGGCAGGCTTGCTCAGACCCCAAAACATGGCTCTTCTGCCTCATGTTCAACCTCAACGTATCGACCTGCTCCTTTGTCAACTTCTTCCCGACCATCGTAAAATCATTTGAGTTCAGATCGAGCACTACCGCACTGCTCCTAACAGCACCGCCATACCTTCTCTCTGCACTAGTGAGTATCCTTCTCGCATGGTCATCTGGTCACTTCAACGAACGAACCTGGCACATCACGGCTGGCCTTGTCCTCGCCGTTATCGGCTTTGTTGTCTCTTGCTCAAGCATGACCACTAGTGCCCGATATGCTTCAACCTTCCTCTACACCATAGGCGCCTACTCCGTTACTTCGATCATTCTTGCTTGGATTCCTGCCACACTTAGCCAGACACCTGAGAAGAAAGCGGTATCAATAAGTATGATCAATGTCCTAGGGAACGCATCATACATTTACTTAGCATATCTGTGGCCGAAGAAAGACTCGCCAAGGTATTTCACTGGCTTCAGCTCAATGGTCGCCTTTGCTATTGGTGGGATTGCATGTGTATGGGTGATGAGATTTTGGCTGGTGAGCTTGAATCGGAAGTTGGAAGGTCAAGATGAAGGAGTTCAGGCAACATACTCATACTGAGCAATAAGCTCGGAGACTACAGTGAGAAGATGGCCGAAGATCATGTTGTCATTGCATCAAATACAGGATAGGGAGGACCATATGCTTTTTCTTCAAGGCTGCTGATGCAGCATTAGTGAAAGCTTTCGGGTAAGCCCTTAAGCCATTGGATCCATCCGACAGAGATACAAGACTCGATGCCTAGTGGGAGGGAGGTACGATAGAATGCTTGCGAAATTTAATTACGGACCCAACATCATGAGGAGCTCAAATCGGCGGACAATCTGGCTTTAGTGTGGTAGATAAAGCGTTTCAATCCCACCAGTCGTATCTCACCGTGGCACCCCCAAGTGCCCAACAATCATGTTTCATCATGTCTCTGTTCATTTCCTACTGCCACACCAGATGATGTTCTATAATGGTTCAGCGGCTTGGACATCCGCTTCAAAATAATTCAAAGTGTATTGTGTGAGTCCTTGGTGATTCAGCTTCCCCCAGCAACTTGTCAGGCGTTTCTTGATGCGGAGCATCTGCTTGAATCACCTATCATTCGCTTGGTGCAGAACCGTGAGAATCATCAATGCTAGATAACGCATAGTGGACTCAGCTGGGCTCGTGCAAGTTTATTGTGACTCGCGTGTTGCTCAAAGTAGGTAACACTTGGGTCGATTATCCATACAACTAAACAGGGAAATGCTAGTAAGTGAGGGCCACTGTTAAGAGATACTCTATGGTATGCTAACACGGTTGGATACTGTTAACGGTGGTAGAAGTGGGCATGATCGGTCGTGCTGTGGCACTTGGTCCTTGCCTGTGTCAGGAACTGGTAAGTGGATCCCTGGCCTAAGGCACCACTGGTGTAAGGCACCACTGTTCAAGAATCACTATCTTCGTCAATATCGACGATATCGACGTCAACTGGATCGCAAACGTGGAATTGATACTGGTGCTGCTCGATATTGCTTCGAATCATTGCCTGGGCAGTCCTACGAGCCTCTAATTGACGATCTTGCTGCGCCCAGGCCTGATTGCGTAGGGCAACCAGGTCCTGGGCAGCCTTGATTGTCGCGATATCTCTGAATAGTAAATTAGGGTCAATTGCCTTCTTCTTTGCTGTGCGTTGACGGTACTCGTTAATAAGGGTTGTCTGATGGTCAATTTGACGCTGCTGTAATGCGACGGTGGTCGAAAGGTGGTCTAATTGACGGCCAATAGAAAAGAGTAATTTCCTGGCTGACCTTGGGATATATTCACTACCCGAAATGCGGCCAACTGACTGTCGCATTTGGACTAGGTTTCGCGGAGTGCGATTGTCGCTATTGGGCGTGGTCGACGTTTAAATACGCTGCGTAATTGGCGTGGTAGGCGCCTGGCGAAGGACCTGGTGGGAGGACAGTACTCGCTGTGGATTGAATAGTATAATACCCGCAGCTGTGAAGCCATTACGTATATTCTTCTCTGATAAACCTTCCTCTCTTGCTTTAGCATAGTATTGGACGAACCGTGCCTTCTTAATTGGTAGTGTATCGTCGAGAGAGGCGAGATCTGCGATCTGGGATCGATATCGACCTTTGAGGCTAGAAAAACACGTTAAATCGAGTGGTTAAAGGATATGGCTAGTGTAAGGCGGTAGGTATAGTAGGAGGACCTTATTCTGGTGGCACTCCCATATAAATTCAGTCGTTATATGACTACCGTGGCCATTAAGGATCAGGATTCGATATCGATCGTTGAACGTCTCTGGAAGGAATACCTCCTTTAGCTAATGTAATCCAATCTCGTTCGTGGTCCAGCCCTTATTAGAGGTAGTATAGAGAGCGTCCGGTATGCCGTCGATCGTAAACCACGTTGTTTAAAGGCTCTTTCCTTTAAAAATAACGATATTACGTATCTTTCGACCCACCGCGTTAATTGACTCGATAATGGATACCTACTTACGATTTTCAGGCCGTTGAATGTATGATCGAGAGGTAGAGGACGTCCCAATCACGGTTTAATTAGTACAGACACCAAGGGCGATGCCTGTCTCGTCCATATTCCATATATCCTGGGGTTGAATATCGTACTGCGAACAAAGGGACTGCAATCGCGTAAAGAAGGTTTGAAGATTATCAATTGTAGATGCCTGGGCTCTCTCATGATCGAGCTTCTGGCCTATCTTAGTCTTGATCTCAGGATGACGACCAATAAACCGATATATCCACTCTTTTCCCACCGTGGCCGGGCCATTTGTGATCCTCAAAATGAGATGGACGATCTCTCGAAGCTGCGCGTGGTTGACAGCATTTCCACCTGCCTCCGACCGCAGTATCCATTGCACGAGCTCTCTCTCTTGGTCCGGGGACAATAGCTGTTGTTGGGCGCGCGCAGTGCGTCGAGACTGTCGACCTCGTAATCGGCGGCTCAATGTGGTATGATCAATGGCAAATGCCTCTGCGCATTTTCGAATACTGGTATATTGGCGTGCCTGAAAGGCGTCGACGGCCTGCGACACTTTAATATCGTGATTTGAAGGCATTGCGATGAGCTGTGGTGGAATATTAGCACTGGAAAGGTTGGTCAATGCAGGTTGAAAATCTGGTGCTTTACACCAGTGGTGCCTTAGGCCAGGGATCCACTTAGGAACCAAGAACGCTTGGGAGGAATGCTGCCAAGACAGAATGCACGGTTGAGCCAAAAGGCACGTAACGCCGTTTCCCCTTTTTGGACGAATTTGCTCAATCAAATAGGCATGTTGATGTTTGTTTAAGACTAGCTGGTAACTCTCGGCACTCGTAGAGCCAGATGTGATGCGAGTACATTGTGCTCAGCTCGAACCATGAAGTCTTCAAGTTAGAGACAATGAGTATGTCAAATGATCATCAGTTCTCAAAACATTGCTTAGTTTCTTAGCTAGCAAGTGAATAGTATATACTATGTCTGGGGCACTTGTAGCGAGTGTCTCTATCACGTTTCCGCAAAGAATCCTCACTTGTTTCGTCTTCAGAACTTTGTTCCTCATACAGGGCTCTCCACGACTTCGCCTTCGGTCTATGTTCGTTCAAACCTGTCGCTGCAGTTGCTGGTGGTCTAGCTTCGGTCGACGACTACTCTAGTCTTGGTTGCATGATTCTTGTCGTGGCTCGAAGCTTGAAACTCGTAGCTTTCGTCGAGGCAGATGAGCTTGCAAATTTAGGGCAAGGGAGAGACTGGATCTTGTGATTTAATGACAGCACTGCCGTTCGTATCATACATGTCGTAATCTCGATCAGAGGGTTCATAGCTCGGCCTTTCCATTTAGTGGCTGTCTGTTGATCCATAAACATACCATGTTCTGCACATAATTTTTGGCAAGCTAGGTGACCTGTTTCTTTGATCTCAATGTGAGGTCGTGCCATGAGAGCTGCCACCGTAACAGATTGTCAACATATCTCTGGTTTTAGCCACGTCATTCATCGAGTCTCTACCTAATCGCGGCAGCCATGTATGACATGCTCATACGACAGCGAATGTGTTCGTTTACGCTGGAATCTGTAGACTTTCCACACTGAGGGTTTCTCAATCAATTCTAGCATTCAATCGCGTCACGTCACCGCCCAACCCCTACCTTTCAAGAGAATGGCGTCGGCCAGAGTCATAGATGACATCTTGTTAGAATATATGTTGCTTCGGAGGGTGGAAGACCTCCAGATAGACGAAGCGTCTGAGATTCAGCGCTAAAAGATCACCCAAACTCTTTTATTTTGCGATTGTGGCAAGCTGTTATTTTGTGTTAAGCTGGCTGTAGAATATGCGGGGATCATGTCAAGCAAAGTACTGTCGGTTTTTAGCAATTCTAGAGGCGGGGAACAACTTGCAATGGACAAGCGTCAAAGCTAGGTTCATTGCAGCGAGCTGTGAGATAAGTGGTCAATACAAAAACGCAGAGCGATCTCGTTCCATCCTCGCGTATTTTATGACCTGTAAATGTGGGCAGCGCGAGGCATCAGCGTCCAAACATGACCGTGCTTTGAAGTGGTAGATGCCTCGCCGAGGTTAGTCCCTCCAAAGTCTCGTTTAACATGAAAGCTTTGCTAAATTTAGCAGCGATGTGATCAAGCCATGGGGATCCATTGGGCTGCTTTACGCCAAGTTCGGGCCCTGCGATTTAGCTGCATTTCAGAGTGCACGGTCATGTAGATCCGCCTAGGCAAGTTGGAAGATTGCCTTGTGTGCTGGTTTTGACTGCTCAGCCACATATTTGTTCTGAATGGCCACACATGACAACATGAGACGATTCATTAGGTGCTGACGCTTCTTAGGTGACATAAGGGTGGGGAGCAAGAGCAAACGCCGACGCAAAATTTGCGTGTTTGCGACGCACCTTGCGAGATCGTTGAGCCCCAATTGTATGCCACCACTCCAGAAATTTCCAGGCTGCGAAGCCAAGACACCACTTTCTATTTGAGCGTTTCTCTGCTTAGAAGTAGCATGAGAGACGGGACAGTCGCAAAATAACGAGAAGCGACTGGGCGTGTTCTGTAGACCAGTACATATTACAAGGAAGAACAATAAGCTTCTTATTGAAGCAGGAGCTGAAACGAGCCAGGTGTGAGGCCGCCCGCTGCTACGGCACCAGTTCTCGTTGTGCTTCCCCACCCGAACCTAAGCCTCATCGCCGCAATCCAAACTGGCAGTGTTTACGACCCTCACCTGCCGCAGTCTAGCCTTTGCCTCAAGATTTCAGTCCAGTCTTAGTGCTGACCATTCTTCCAGGCGATTTATCAACTGTCGCTTCCTGCATCTCACTGTTTCCAACACCTCTGCATTAGCGTATCAAAGGACTTCACGACCTCGCTGTCGCTCTTGATTCCTCGGAAACTTCACGACATTCTCTCTGAAGCATCTCGTCCATCCAACCTCGCACCGCCAACATGGTTCAAGCAGGCCGTATCGCCTGCATTTTCACCCCCTTTGCTTTGACTATAGCGGCGTTAGTATGCATAATACTTACTTTCCTGGCCGGGTCGATAAATGGAAACAGAACGCTCGGCGATTTCTATTTTGCCAAGGTTCGTGCGCCGTTGGGCATCTGACTGAGAACGGACCACTAACTGGTAGCAGCTTGACTTGACCAACTTTACAACGGCAGCATCGGCGAATCTGGCTGGTGGCACAACTGGGACAAACCTCACCGTGCTGTCTGGTGCCCTCCAGGCGGCAAAGCAGCAGCTGGACATGAAAGATTATTACACTGTCTACTTGAGAGGATACTGCGGCTGGAATGGAAACGATGTGTATGCCAACTGTAGTTCGCCCAAAGCGATCTTCTGGTTCAATCCTATCTCAGTCTGGGGGTTAGACTCCAACACCACGGGTCAGGCTATCGAACAAGTCTTGCCAGAGTCGCTCAGAACTGGTTTGGCGACGTACGAGAAGGTCAGCAAGGCCATGTCAGTCATCTACATCATTGCGCTGGCTGTTACATCTTTGACGGTATTGGTCGGTATCTCTGCCATCTTCTCACGATGGGGCTCCTTTGCGACCACCTTCTTTGCCGCGGCTTCTGGCATCTTCCTGCTTACTGGCTCCTCGATCGCAATTGCCTTGTTCGCCACGCTCAAGAGTGTTCTGAATAAAGAGCTGGAGGAAGATTACGGCATCAGGACCGACATCGGTAGCAGAGGGTACGTTGTGACATGGATCGGAACAGCTTTTGCGCTCGGATCAGGCTTCTTCTGGCTCCTCTCCGTCTGCTGTTGTTCAGGTCGCTCGCCCTACAATCCAGGGAGCAAGGATGCGCGACGTACAAGAGCTGAGAAGACACCCTACACATATGAAAGAGTTGGTAGCCCGTACTTGGGACCCCAGGGTGACCAAGCGGTACCTTTGGGCAATATGGGACATACTGGATACAATGCTGGGCCACACTCGCAAAAACAAACTGCTTACGAGCCTTTCCGGCATTCATAAGGGTTATCTTGCTGTTAGAAAAGCGATCGAAATGGGGACTGGCGAATTTGGTGTTAAGTCATTGGGCTATCCGATCCCTACGGGGACATTCATGAACGCACGAGAGTTTGGCGTCTAGTTAGGCAGTTTTTGGAAACGAAAGGACGAAAGAAAATATCCAAGAACAATGTCACTGTTTCCCCCCATCGGACACGCATGCATGTGTAACTCCACTCTCCTCCTGTGAAATCGACAACAATCCGAGTAAGCTGGAGTCATGGCGGCACCTGGAGTCGTTGTTCGAAAGTTATCCTATCGTACGTCTTTTCCAAGCCTTTCAGCGATCCTGCCAGAATGCCCCGACTCTCGGCTGGAGAGAGAGTGTCATCCCAAGAATCGTAGCCAAAAAGAGTACATGGCATCTCAACCACCTAAACTCTAACGACGGATTACTTATGTTGGTGCACAAAGTCAACTGTAACTCATCAAGTCGAGTTTTACATTGCCTCCGCCATGACTCAGATATGATCGATACCGAGCCTCAATGACAGCTTGGGTCATGCTACAAGCTTCGCACCGACGAATCAGAGTGCTCTCTGTTCCCAAAGTGGACATTCCCGCCTCTTCATTTTGAGTCACCGCCAATCTTCACCCCGAGTACGTCTTGCAACTTCCACTTTAGGCAAGCCGCATCTCGCATTTGTGATGTCGCGTTGGCAGAATGCAATAGCAGTCCAACCTCCTCAAGCCTTGTGTATCTTGGAGACTGAATATCACTTGAGGAAGGACTTTGATTGAGCTGGCGCACACACAGCTTCGCGGCTATTCTTGCAGTGGCCAGAAATAAAATTCACTTGCCACCATCGTCATATTTTCATATTTGTCCATGAGAATTCCGCCTCTGCGGTCAGCTCTCACCTACAACCAGAAAATTTGAGTTGCTGATCTCCAGTACGAATTTCGATAGTATAGCTTGTCAACGCAGCTCCTGCGCAACAAATGGCTGATTCTACCGGTGCATCTTGATACCTTATCCCCTTATCCATCATGCTCGACCCCACAACTACCTCGTTCGCCGTCTCAATCGCGTGCGTGACGCTCATTGGACTAAGCTCCATACCTCATGTGTCCAGCATAACTGACCAATGCCGTACTGCCAAGCGCAAGTATGAAGCCATTACAGATCGATATGAAGATGAAGATGGAGAGGCTACTGAGCAATCCATGAAGAACTTCTCCGACCACATTCAACGGGTTGTTCTTCTTCTAGGCAGTGCAGCAGCGGTTGCCGTCGCGGCTGGCTCAGCGGTCTTGATAATCACAAAACCAGAAACCGCAGACAATCATCAGTTGACACTCCAGCAGTGGTTCCAATTTCTATCATGGGTTTGTCCCCGTTAGTCGCATGGAAGGATTTTGGTTGTTAACTGAGAGCAGATTTTCATTCTTATCCAATCCTGCAATATATATGTCACGCCAACATCTGTCGAGCGGTCTCGCCTGGGTGCCTGGACCGCGCTCTCTGCACTCTTGTTAGCTATCGCATTGCCTATCGAGAACTTCACGCTTTGGTTCTCTGACGCCTACCCTGAACCCCACAAACTCCATGGAGCGTTTTCGATTACCGAGTTCGGTCTTGCTCTGATTCTCCTCTTCACTAGTCTTGCAATTCCACGCCGACCGGAGGTCTATAAAGACGGCAAAGTTGTTGAGCGGGAGTACACCGTCTCTCTTTTGAGCCGATTCACCTTCTCATGGCCTGCACCAGTGCTTGAATATGCGGTCAAGAACCGGAAACTCACCACCGACGATTTGCCGACCATTGCGCACCATGTCCGAGCACGGACACTACTCCATAAATTCGATGGCGTTGGCAAGAGGGATAGACTCTGGAAGCAAATCTTTTGGGCCTTCAGAAACGTGTTTCTTGTCCAGTGGATACTTCAGATCCTTGCATCTTTCACCAACTTTCTCCCGCAGACCATTCTTTACCTCGTCCTCCGTCTGCTCGAAGCACGAGACGCTGGTACTCAAAACCAGACTCAACTATGGCTTGCGGCTATTGGCATCGGTCTTGCTATCGGTCTTGGCGCTTGGATAGAAAGCTTGTTGTTCTATACTTGTTTCTTGAAGCTTGGTATACCCATGTACGAGCAATTAGCGGCTGTCATTTTTGCCAAGGCTATTCGCAAAAAGGATGTGAAGAGCGCCGCAAAGGTCGACCAGGATGCAGAGATCAAAGGCACCTCTACAGCAAATAAGCAGTCAGGCCTGAAAGACGAAGACACAGTCGTTGATCCAGACGGACAAGATGACGACGAAGAGGTCACCAAAAGCAAACAAAGCACCATTAATCTGATTGGTGTTGACGGCAAACGCATCTCCGATTTCGCTACCTACAACTACATCTTCCTAGGGTCCATCTTGAAGATAATATTGGCTATTGTATTCCTAACTAAGCTGATCGGCTGGATACCCATGCTTTGTGGCTTTGCAGTGCCTGCCCTGATCACTCCGGCTAACTGGTTCATTAGCAAGAAATATGGCGACGCTGAAGACGAATTGATGAAGTACCGAGATCAGAAGATGGCAGTCGTCACTGAGGCCCTCCAGGGGATACGACAAATCAAATTTTCCGCCCTGGAGAAGGAGTGGTATGAGAAAATCCTCAAGACACGAAAGAAGGAACTCAATCAACAGTGGCGTTCATTTTACTTTGACGTGATGCTCATCTCTATCTGGATATTCGGTCCAGCATGCATGAGCGCAGTTGCTCTCGCTTCATACGCTTTGCTCAACGGTGGCCTCTCCGCATCTGTGGCGTTCACTGCTCTGTCAGTCTTCGAGGCCATTGAAATGACGCTAGCGGTTGTGCCCGAAATGGTCACAGATCTTATGGATGCAGTCGTGTCAGCCCGTCGTGTTGAGCAATACCTGAATTCAGCAGAGAGGAGCCAGACTATTCTTCCTGGGGACACCATAACCTTTGAACACGCTACCATTTCATGGCCCTCCGACGATCAAGATGGAGCAGATGACCGTATTTTTAACCTGGAGAACCTCGATCTCAATTTCCGCATGGGTGAACTCAATGTAATATCCGGTAAAACTGGTTCTGGCAAATCCTTATTGCTATCGGCAATCATTGGCGAGGCCGACATCCTTGAGGGCAAAGTGACTGTGCCTCAAGCACCTCCTATATCTCAACGATACGACAATAAAGCCAACAAGGACAATTGGATAATACCGGCGTCGTCTGCATACGTCAGCCAGATACCTTGGATTGAGAATGCTACTCTTCGAGACAATATCCTTTTTGGGCTGCCATATGATGACAAGCGCTACAAGAAGGTTTTAACTGCAGCTGCTCTCGAAAAGGATCTCGATATGTTGCAAGATGGCGATATGACTGATATTGGCGCCAATGGTATTAACTTGTCAGGGGGTCAGAAGTGGCGTGCTAGCTTCGCCCGAGCCCTATACAGCCGAGCAGGCATACTGATTCTCGATGACATTTTTAGTGCGGTTGATGCGCATGTTGGACGCCAGCTGTTCGAGAACGCACTAACAGGAGAATTGTGCCAGGGTCGAACTCGTATCCTGGTCACCCATCACGTGGCATTGTGCCTACCAGCAACCAAATATCTCGTACTCCTTGGCGAAGGTCGCGCACTCCGTGCGGGGACCGTTGAAGAGTTACGAGCGTCAGGTCATCTCAGTGAGATCCTGGCTCATGATGTTGCGGAGCAGAAAACGGCTGAACAGGAAGCCGAAATAGAAGAGGCAATTACCATAGACGACGGCGGCCACGACCTAACGAGAGTTGGCACAAATCAATCTCGCGCGTCTCGTCGGTTCTCGTCACAAGCTCAAGAAGCTACCCTCACGAGATCAATATCTCGGGTGGCTACCATTACCGAGAATAGTGACACTATGCAGCCTAGATCGCAGCCAAAGAAGTTCACCGAAGAAGAGAATAGGGAGGTCGGTTCTATCAATTTCGAGGTGTATACAACCTATATCAAGGCTTGTCGTGGATATTTATATTGGTCTATGCTGGCCACGATTTTCCTGTCCTGGATAGCGGTCTTTTTGGGCCGGTCTTACTGGATCTCATACTGGACCCGGCAATACGACACTGAGGAGGTTACTGATGGCAAATTGGTTAGCTTTCAGTCGCCGTCTTGGCACCAGACTGCTCGCTCTGCAAGATACCGATACAACACCTTTGTCGCTGACAAACAACAACATGATACACTCTATTATGTCGGAGTTTACCTTGGTATCTCTCTATGCGCTTGGCTGATCGGGACCACACGATATTTCACCGTGTACTTTGCATCTATCCAAGGGTCGAAAGTGATGTTTGAGAGATTGACGAACACTATCCTTCGAGCACCTCTAAGGTTTCTGGACACGACACCAGTCGGACGGATCTCAAACCGCTTCACAGCTGATTTCAACCAAATCGACTCGCGGATGGCAAATGACCTTGGCTTTCTGCTACATTGCACCATTTCAACGTTGTCCGTCATTATCGCGGGTCTGTTTGTTTCACCGTTCATGTTGCTGTTCGCCTTGGTCTTGCTAGTATTTTCATCATATTTCGCTAGACGCTTCCTCCAGGGCGCACGAGAAGTCAAGAGACTAGAGTCAAACAGCAAGTCGCCAATTTTCGAACAATTTGGGTCGGTGCTCTCCGGTATCGCTACTATCCGCGCGTTCGACAAAACTGAGTCGTACCTACAGAGAATGTTCGACAAAATCAACACGCACTGTATCTGCAACTGGCATGTCTATGTTTTCAATCGTTGGATGAGTTTCAGAGCGAATATGTTGGGTGCGCTGTTCAGCTTCTCGACTGCTGCTCTGATTGTGTCGTTGAAAGGCATTGATGCATCTCTAGCTGGTTTCGTGCTAAGCTTCTCGCTTGAGCTGTCGGACAGCATCATTTGGGCGCTTAGAGAATATACAAACGTTGAGTTGAACTTTAATGCTGTCGAGAGAGTGATCGAATACTCCAATTTGCCGATCGAGGATCAAGGTGGTGAGGATGTCCCGGCAGCGTGGCCAACAAAGGGTGAGATCGATGTCCGCAACCTTGTTATCAGCTATGCGAGGGACCTACCACCAGTGTTGAAGAACCTTACATTCACTGTCAACACTAATGAGAGAGTCGGCGTTGTGGGCAGGACTGGTGCGGGCAAATCGAGCTTGACACTCGCACTTTTCCGTTTTCTGGAAGCTCAATCTGGATCGATCACTATTGATGGTGTTGACATCTCGACGATCAAACTTTATGATCTACGAAGTCGACTTGCAATCATTCCTCAAGATCCGGTGCTGTTCTCTGGAACTGTCAGAAGCAACCTCGATCCGTTTGAGCAGCACACAGATGTCGAGCTCAGGGATGCTTTGGCGAGAGTACACCTAATCGACCCTGCAGCGATGTCAACACAAGCCTCTGGCTCAGCAACGCCCGTACCTCCAACAGTCTCAGCCTCAAATGCGACCACCCTAACACCAGGCACGTCAACACCGACGGATACGAACACTGCCATCTCCTTGAGCACACGTATTTCCGAGTCTGGCCTGAACCTTTCGCAAGGTCAACGACAGCTTTTGTGCTTGGCGCGTGCGATTGTCTCACGTCCACGCATTCTTGTCCTCGATGAAGCAACATCTTCAGTGGACATGGAGACAGATAAACTTATCCAGCAAAGTATTAGAGAGGAGTTCGGAGGAAGATGTACCTTAATCGTGATCGCTCACCGGCTGAGCACGATTGTTGATTTTGATCGGATATTAGTGCTAGGAGGTGGTGAGGTTTTGGAATATGATACGCCAAAGGGCTTGTACGAAAGCCCAGAATTGAAAGAAGGCGGGTTCAAAGAGATGGTTGAGAGGAGTGGCGAGAAGGCAGTACTTGAGAAGGTAATCCTTGGGAAGGACTAGGATCGTAACGAAAAATAATGTATTGTTTTTTATAGCATTGGTCATCAAATTAGGAAGCCTGTACCCCCAGCCAGATAATCACATCTATGAATAATGAGGATAACCTGATGCACATCACTACCGTACCGCTAGAACCACTAATCTCTCTCCACGTACCTACTTCTCCCCTCCTCCAACCTCGAATCCGCAGACACAGATCGGCACCTACCCAGCGTCTACAACACCTTAGACCCGCTCCCAATAGATGTAAATGAACACGCAGCCTGAGCAGTGAAGAGACACTTACCCAAGAAGACCACAGCCCAAAAAGCTACACAGCAGATGATGGTATACAGGCCATCGCAACCGCGAAGTGAGGGAGGGCTCTATGTCTCCATACAATCCAAATCCATATCTCAGATATTGCACGTTCTTAGAAGTGACAGATGGGCATCTTGCTTGCGTTAGGACGACATGTTCCTAGAAAACTACCCCGAGATCTCTGCATTTGAGGACCTGGGCAAGCTGAAGTCGCGCACCACTCTCTGGTTAGGTATGTGGTGTCGTGATGTCCTGAGCTATCACTTTTTCGCTTTCGAGTAGCTTGTTGCATAGTTGGAGCTGGGCTTCCTGGACAGTGTTGTTGAAGCACTTTGAACTCGGTAGTGTAATGTGATTTGTGTGCGAAGCCTTCGCGGACAAGCCACTCAAGGTGAGACTTAACTATGATCCTGCCAGTTTCCTAAATTTTAATGTGCAAGCATTCAGCAGCTTCTTGTTCGTTCGACAGGATTGCCTCAGTGAGAGTTTAGAACAATATTATATACATTTCTTACAACACAGATTTTGCCTACCTCAGATCATATATCGCTACATTCTGCAATCGCTGAAACGCTGCAACAACGGAAGCCCGGAAAACTAGAGCCTAGTGACTTCGAGAACGATCAGGGGGACATTCGCCCTTAGAGCGCCTCAATGCTCCTCAGAAGAGCGTTAACCGAGTCATTTCCTGTATCCACTTCGCCCCCTTGTAGCACAGCAGCAATGTCACTCAGAATGCCAAGCGGCAGTGCCTGGCCTTCACTCCCTTCCTCCTCTTTGACCTTGAGCTTCTGACTGATTCGACTAGTGTGCTCCCACTCATGTGCAGCTTCCTCAGCTCGATTAATAACGCCCTTGGAGATACCACACATAGCCGCACAGTGCATGCCGAAGCTGCCTTCGGCAACGCCGTCCTCGAGCTTGTAAAGGAAAGTGACACGCCTCTCTTCGTCATCGACTAAGATTTGCATCCGCTTTGACACGACTTCTGGGTGATATCTAAATTCAGCGCCGAGGGAGTGGTAGTGGGTTGCGAAGAACCCGATACAGCCGATGTGACTAGCGAGATGGTGCAACACCGCTTGCGCAACCGCAACGCCGTCATGACTGGACGTTCCTCGACCAAGTTCGTCAAGGATCACAAGGGAGCGGGGGGTTGCTTCTGTCAAGATCTTCTTCGTTTCTGCAAGCTCGACAAAAAATGTGGACTGAGCGGCAAAGATGTGATCTTGAGCTCCAAGTCGCGACATGATCCTGTCGACTGGCGTAAGTCGAGCCGACTCGCAAGGGACATAACAACCAATCTGTGCCATGATCACGGCTATGCATGTCATGCGCAGGACCGTTGACTTTCCGGCGGCATTGGCTCCTGTTAGCAGAGTAATGTTGGCAATGTCACCACCAAGCTCAATATCATTCGGGATGAAGTCGTCCACCTTGTCGAGCAAGCAAGGATGTCTCAGATCTTTCAGCTCAAGAACGGACCGCTCCTCGTGAACGAACTGAGGCCTGCATGCTGGCTGTCCCAAGCTCGTACTTGCTTTGGCTAAGGAGATCAGGCAGTCAAGCTGTGCAATAATTTTGACAGCAGCAAGCCAGACCTCATAGTCCTCGTCGAATCGGGCATAAAAACGTCCTGCGACGTCTTTGACAATCTTCGAGTGGGTCTCCTGAGCTTCCTGCAGCTCGCGAACCTGTTTCCGTAGAGCTTGAAAGTAGTATCGCTTGACCTGTTTGGTAGCGGACATTTGGTCCCAATCCTTCGGTACCTTCGAGGCAACCTTGATCGGCACTTCCATCTGCATAATTTCCTTTCCGTTGTCACGGTAGCAGATTGCACTCGAACCAAGTTGTTTTCGCCACTTATTGAGTATATCATCGAAACCTTTCTGAATCGACTCAATATAGTCTTGAGACTCGTCAAAGTCCTCTTCGACACCTCGTTCTGGCACTAGAATGCCCACTTCTTTGGCTTTCTCCCTGTCGAATGCTTTGTGCCAGTATGCAAGGCGGTCTCGCAGTTCTGGCATGGCGGAAACGAGCTGACCAATCACACCTTGGTTCTCGGTGGTCTTTCCGTGACCTTCTTTCAGCAGGGATATAGTGTGCTCAATCTGTTCAAAGCCTTCCAGAACACGCACGAAGTCTTGGGCTTTACAGCTGCCGGCATGAATTCGTGAAATAAGTCGCTCGAGATCGGGCATTCTACCCATTTGAACAGTGAACCTATCACGTGTCTTGTGGTCGGCGTTCAAAGAGTCAACGGCGTCGAGACGAGCATTGATCTTTTTCGTGTCCATTAACGGATGGCAGACCCATTGCTTGAACAGTCTCTTGCCGAAGGGAGTGACGCACCTGTTAAGTAGCTGAAACAACGTTCCGTCAACGCCTCCGTCGAAAGAGTTAGTGAAGACCTCCAGGTTGATCAAGGTCTGGCCATCGAGGACGAGACTGGTTGCTTTTTTGATTGGGTCGTAAGCTTCGAACTTTCCCATGGTAACCAGGTTATGCTCGATCTTGAGGCTTCGCAGATACCAGATGAGACCTCCCACAGCCGACATCATCAGATCTTTGTCCTTGGACTCCTCAAGTACTTTTGGCCACTGTTGAGGGAAGTAATTGCTAGCTTCAATCTCTTTAATGGTGATGTGGCCTTCCCAAAATTCTTTGCCTGGCTTAAGGTAATTCCAGATGGTGGTTGGCCCTGTGTTATTCTTCAGAATGCGCAGTGTTTTGACCGAAAGTCCACCTTTCTCCAATAGCAGTTCTTGCGGTCTGGTCTGGGCAACAAATGTTTCAAATCGTGTCAGGTCACTGTCGTCAACAAATTCAGTCACGTGGAACTGACCAGTAGCTGTGTCGACGAATGCTATGCCAAACGCAGGCATGTCATTAATTTCCGACTCCTTGATCGAAACACACCACGTCGACATATCGTCTTGCAACATGGCACCGTCGACAAGAGTGCCAGCCGTGAGCACACAAGCCAACTCACGCCTGATGATCTGTTCCTTGGTCCCCTTTTTGGAGCTGCCGTCTTTTTCATCTCGTTCTCGCATGTCTTTGCCCAAAGCAGTTTCTTGCTGGTCGACTCGGGCAATTTTAAAGCCTTTAGCCACAAATTGGTTTGCCCACATTTCCAAGCTTGATTCGGGCACCCCAACCATGCGCATATTGACCCTATCGGTCAGTTTCAAGTCAAACAGCTGGTGCCCGATGGTGGCATCGTTTTCGTAGAGTTCGTAGAATTTGCCTTTCTTGAAGAAGACAATAGTGTCCCAGAACTTCTGCTTGATCTCCCAGTACTGCTTCTCAAAGGGAGAGAATTTCTGCCATGCAATAGGCGGTATATATAACGTCCGAGGGTCGTAGTCAGGATGGCCTTTTGGATGACGATCAAGATCTTGTATCTCTTCAAGCCAGGGATATCGCTCGCTTGGCTCAGTCATGTGCGCCTTAGGTTTCTTCGTGCCTCCAGGTTTTTTCGAAGGCAAATTCACAGATCTTGGTTGAAGCGGCTGCGGGTTTTCGGGATCGAATTTCCACTGTTGAGCCGTTGAAGTGCCAGGAACATCAATCCCCATGTCAATATCCGGTTTTAGTTCGGGTTCATCTTCTTCAATATCAGGGGACCGCTTGCGAGAGGTGGGTTTAGAGGATCTCTTCCGCTTCGCAGGCTTCACTTCTTCGTCCGAATCATCTGGAACAATGAAGTCGTCGAGGTCTGGCTGCGTTAGTCTGTTGTTCATCACTATCAGTTTGTTCTGTTACCATCTTCCACGTCATTTTCTTGCTCATAGACATCCTCATCTGCACTTTCCGATAACTTGCGTCTTTTGACCGGTGGCTTCCTTGCAGCTGGCCTCGATTTAAAGATTTCATCATTGTCAGTTCCTTCGCTACCGGATTCGACGTAGTTGATTCTCTTGCTTTTTGCCTGAGAACCACGTTAGACACGTTCTCATGAAGTTGTATTCTCTGCGTACTCTTCTTGAAGGTGTGCCCGAGCCATTTTCGACTTGTTGAGCCTGGATTTTGTTAGCTGAAAGTGGTGGAGGGCAGCCCTTTGGCAATACGAGGACTAGCCTTCACATCCTCATCTTCCTGGATCTCTGGCTCCCGAGCATCACTGCTCGGCACTGGGGTCAAGTCCCTTGGCAACGTGACACGATTGAAGTTCGGTTTACTTCCGAGAGCCTTGCGAGGACTAGAACGCTCAGGGAGATTCACAACCTGTGTTGCGTTGGGCGTCTTGGAGAAAAAGGAATGTATCGACTTTTGGCCAGCGGAAGAGTTGGCCTTTTTAAGGGTTGCCGGGGTGGATGCATTTGGCGTTGATGAGTTTTTCGCCATGACAATATACAAGCAAAGGCCAACAGAAAACTCAGATGTTTGTATACAAGAGCAGCAAAGAAAGGGCGATATCTAAATTTCTGGAGGTTCGCCGAATGGATGACGTGCAGAAGGAACGCGTCTTGAAGAAAAGTTACTTTCGCGATCGCGTGTTAGACGCGCTCTAGCACCTACCTTCAACGAGGACAATCTCAAGGTGTCCTTACACGTCGACTCGACTATGGCCAGAGATGGTCCCGAATACATATTCAGACGTGAACTTTGAAGAGCTGCGTCGTTTTGTGTGTGAAGATGAACGGTTCCAAATCCAGTAATGGAGCCCGCAGCAAGGCACGGCAAAAAGCAATCGAACAAGGCAAGCTAGTGGAGAGTATCAATGCATTATCACCGACGGACTTCATCCAGCGATTCGACATTGCATCTGCCACATTGGAAGCAAATGCTAAGTTATCATACCAAAGTGGCAGGGATTTGAGGGTGGATTTGCTTTTCGCCCAGGCGATGAAAAAGGAGCACAAAAATGTTCTTGACGCCTGCTTTCGATTGATCGAGCAGAGCAGCGCTGGTAACTACAAGGCATCAGAAATCAAATGGTCTCCGACAAGCAAGCGAAAAGAAATGGTTCTGCCGGATTTGAGGTACCTTGTTATTCGAGAAAACCTTTCCATTGCATCGGATAGCTCAGACGATTCTCATACAGAGAATCCTGATGTATGGGGGTTTGTGTCGTTCATGGTAACGTATGAAGATGGCTTCGAGGTTGTGTATGTATATGAGATCCATCTGGCGCCCAAGCTTCGAGGTCAAGGTATTGGCAAAGTGCTTATGCAGATGGTGGAAGAGATTGGTGAGAAGGCTCGAGTCAACAAGTGCATGCTGACAGTCTTTAAGGCCAACGACACGGCTTTGAAGTGGTATGCACGAGCTGGCTATGTGGTTGACGACTTCAGTCCGGGACCAAGAATCCTGCGGAATGGGACCGTCAAGCAACCAAGCTACCTGATCATGTCGAAATTGCTGAAGGGTTCGGCTGAGGATGGTGTGCTTGACAAAAAGTCAATGCACACTGATCCTGCAAAATTGAGCTCCGTACAGGACGCCAGCAACGGGACCAAGAACAAAAGTGGAATGAATGGATGGTTGTTAGACATCCTGTGAGCTGATTCCGCTCAAGCTTGGATGGCTTTGCTGCAGATCCCGCCGCGACTCATATATCGTTCAAGCTATCGGGTTGACGCTTCGTCATATCTGGCGGACGTCCTTGCCTCTCATTTCTGGCCGAAGCATCTCCCATTCATCCCTGAGAACAGCGAATAGGCTGTCACCAACCAACATACTCAAGCCTAAACTCCAAACCAAAGTGATGGCGTAGAAGAAATTCGCGTTTCCAGAGCCAGCGTAGATCCAGATGTGATAGAAAGCTGGGCCGAGCAGAGTTGCATATAGGAGGACAGAGGCGGCAACAAAAGTATACCTGGTCACTGTTCTGAAGTTAGCCAGGAAATATCTAGGAGTGATTCCAACATACAGGGCATAATATGTTTGTACAATGGCAAAAGGCCGAGATATAAAGAGACATCCGAAATGCCAGGATATGGCTTGAAGACCGTGATCAGGCCAATCAAGGACGAAATGACGAACAACGGCTGCTCCGGTAGTCGGATTGTCAGAGCACCAACATAACCGATTAGATGAATCCAGAAGACGCCGATGAAGAAGTTGCGAAAAGCATCGAAAATTTCGATGAAAAAGTACCACCACAGTCCTATGTTAGGTGTGAGGTCCGTGACCGTGATCTGCGCCCCGTAGCAGGAAATCAGAACATCCCATAAATTTCCCACCAGCAAAGCCGAGACAGAAAGGAGAAGGACCAATGTTCCAACAAAGACTGCCGCTGGAGCAACAATGCTCTGAAGCTGCAGTTGCACCTTCTTCGTCTGTGCCCAAAGCAATATCAATGGCGGAAGAAGTAGGGCTGGGTAGAGTGAGAAGTAAGAGCCAAGGGCAGCTGCAAACATTGTGCCGAATGCATCACCCGTGGACGCGCTAGCTATAGCTTGAGTAATGGCAGCATTCGTGAAGGCAGTGGTGGAATGTCCTAGGCAAGAGAGGATTGTGAAAGGGTTGAAGAGGTAAGCAATGGCCAGCTGACCACCATCTAACTTGCGGAATCGTGGTGATGGTAGAGCTAGTCGTTCAGCAATTGTGGCGATGTTGTAGGCAATCAACATGTCGAGTAAAGTGAATACAGCAGCTGGCGGCAGAAATTCGAAGACCACCAGCAGAAGTGGTGCCTGATGATAGACGCCGCCATCATAAGGGGAGACACCGCGCTCGTACAAAAAGAGCCCTTCGAGTAAACGCTTGTAGCTTGACACCGGTGTCGCAATCTCAGCTTGTTCTGAAAGGACAGAGGTGATGTGAGGAAACAGATAAAAGACGGCAAGCCGAAGGGCAGCAGCCACAACAAACAGAAATATTGACTTCTGCTGTAGCACCATGTTGAAGAGAGGCGTCACCGGTGTGCATTCATTTTCGTTCAAGGGAAAAGTGAGGATTCTTCGTTTCTGACAAGAACAGCTGTCGTGATGTTACTTGACGCGTTATGACTCGAGATTTTGGCTGCCTCTTACAAGAAGCCTCTCATACGGAGTGGTTGTTCCCATGCCAAGGAAGACGAGTTGACAACATGTTCAGTCCGAAAGGTAACACTCAAAGGGGACTAGTGTCAGTTTTCGGCATACCTGCCTTGATACCGATAAGCTGATAACAGGACTGCCGACCATTTTTTTTTTTTCTGATCGCTCGACGCCGCAGCAGATGCAGTAGCACAAGCAGCACTCTCTTCCCAGTTTACCGGAAATTCCGCAGTATGGCAAAGCAGAAGAAGAAGGGCCAAGCCGGTCAGGCCAAAAACTACATTACCCGAACTCAAGCGGTACGAAAGCTACAGATCTCACTACCAGACTTCCGACGACTATGCATCTTCAAAGGTATATACCCACGAGAACCTCGAAACATCAAGAAGGCCAATAAATCCGCGACCCACTCGACTACATTTTACTACACAAAAGACATACAATACCTCCTCCATGAACCTTTGCTAGCCAAGTTCCGCGACCAGAAAGCGCTTTCGAAGAAGATCGCAAAGTCGCTAGGAAGAAATGAGCTGCAAGATGCGCTACGTTTGGAGCGAAATGCTACGCCCAAAATCAAGTTAGATCACATAGTACGAGAACGATATCCGACCTTTGTTGATGCCTTGCGAGATCTTGACGATGCGTTGTCGTTGCTATTCTTGTTTGCGAACCTGCCCTCGACCGAGACTGTACCTCCGAAAGTGATCGCCAAATGTCAAAGACTGTGCCACGAGTTTGAGCATTACCTCATCACGACCAATTCGCTGAAGAAGTCCTTTTTGTCGATCAAGGGTATCTATTACCAAGCTACGATACAAGGGCAAGACATCATGTGGTTGGTACCATACAGGTTTGTGCAGAGAGTGACACAAGACGTGGATTATCGGATAATGGGCACATTTGTTGAGTTCTACTGCACACTGTTAGGCTTTGTCAATTACCGGCTGTACACCTCGATTGGTTTAGTCTATCCGCCGAAGTTTGACGTGACAAGTGACGAAAGAGGTGCAGAGCTTGCCGCCTTCACGCTGGAAGGGCGCAACGTTACCGAGAAGGCAATTGAGAGTGCTGAGGAGGCCAAAGCAATCACGAATGGCCATTCGCAAAACGGCAACTCAGTTGACGTGCAAGCCACGATAGACAGGATTGCGCAAGAAGAAGAGCAAGATGATGCCGTACAGTTACAAGAAGAGTTGAAAGATGAAGTTGAGGAGAATGGCAACATTGATCGCTTCGAAGTTTCTGCGCCCGAGGCAGACGAGCTGCCTCAGCCTGAGACGAGCAGCAATGAGGCCGCAAACTTGTTCTCCAATCTCACGTTCTACATCTCGAGAGAAGCACCTAGACATCCTATCGAGTTTCTGTTACGAGCATTTGGCTGCAAGAGGGTCGGGTGGGACAATATTCTTGGAGAAGGAGCATTTACACACGATGAGACGGATCCGCGGATTACACACCAGATCGTTGACAGACCGGCTGCTGTGTTTGGCACACCAAATGGTGATCAACAAGCGGTGAAGCCAGGCTTTGTCGTTGCAGGTAGGATATATGTGCAGCCCCAGTGGGTCTGGGACTGCATCAACGAGGCCAGATTGATCAGGACGGATTTGTATGCTCCTGGTGCTACTCTGCCACCTCATTTGAGTCCTTGGTGAAACCTGTTCAGGGCCAATACGATCCGCGAGCTACGCTCGAAGAGCAGCAGCGACCAGGCGAGGAGGATGAGGATGAGGATGAAGAGCTTGACGAAGATGAAGCAAGAGAGCTTGTCGAGAATGCTGAGCCGGATGTTTCGGATGACGAAAAGATTGATGATGACGATGCTGCTGATGGGATGAAGGTAGACATGGACAGTGACGAGGAGGACGGGGAAGAGGAGAAAGCTCCGGAAGATAGCTTTGGTGGTTTTGGTGACCAAGAGGTCGCGACGGACGACGAAGAGGATGAGCATCAAGCTGAACTTGCCGCAGAGGCTGCCGGCAAGCCTTTAGCCGTGCAGAAGCCAGCTAAGACGGCCAAGGATCGGCGCAAGCAGGAGAGAACCACTCAACAGAAGCAAGCTGACGAGGAGATCGAGAGACAGAAGATGATGATGAGCAACAAGAAAAGGAAGTTGTATGAGAAAATGCAGCACTCAAACAGTGTGAAGGACGCTGAAGCCGAGAAGCTACGGCAGAAGAGAAGGAAGCTCGAGAAGAAGCAAAAGTGATTGACTGGATGTACGCATAGCGTTGGTGTTCGTGGTATTATGTCGGATGCTAATGCCTTGTAATTCATTGCACTACCACGCCTCGCGTTTGCCTACGCGTAATAAATTGTTCCGTTCTGAGCACATGCGATTGTTGCGGTATTCTAATGCCTCAGGCAACAAAAGACCACTGCGGTTTCTGTCCCTTAAACCAGCCGTATATCGTCATTCTGCGCGAGCTCCAATACGCAGAAGCTTTTCAAGCTGCGCTCGGAAAACACCTCCCAACACTCGTTTTGCACGCGACATCTCCCCTCTCTCCTTTCCTTCTCTGCACATCCAACATTTGTCGGCCTTGCAGCTCAAGATGCTGCGACTGACACGACCGCTGAGTGCAGTCGCTCGGCGACAGTTCGTGTCAAGGCCGCTAGCAACACAAGTTGGTTGAAGTGCCCAGTGGAAAAAGAACAACGACTAACAGTGTCACAGGTGAGAGGATATGCGGAGCGTGGTGACGCTTTGTTGAGCTCTGATCCCAACTTTAAGCCCCATACACCCAATGTCCCGGCCATACCACTGGTGCCGGTGACACCTCCCCAAACGACCCCTGCCACTCCAGCTTCCACGACATCGATACCACCGGAGAATGTACCAAAGATACCCCCATCGCCGGGTCCTACAACTACCCCTAGTGACAAGACGGTAGCGCCACCACCTCCTCCACCTCCGCCAGCATCTCCGCCGCCGCGACCATCGAGAGGCTGGAGACGCTTGCGACTGTTGTTCTACCTTACACTTGTAAGTGCCCTGGGATATGGTGGAGCTGTTTGGTACGCTCTGAGAAGCGACAACTTTCACGACTTCTTCACTGAATACGTACCTTTTGGCGAGGACGCTGTCCTGTATTTCGAGGAACGAGCATTCCTTAGGCGCTTTCCCAACGCTAAAGCAAACGTCTACAAGTCCACCGCATCGGCAAGAGATGGAGACGAGAAGAGGGTTAAGATTCCCTACCAATCTGGCCTCTCCTGGAAAGCTATCGATGAGAAGAAAGCCACTGATGTATCACAACATGGCAAGCACATGAGCGCTGTCGATGATGCCAAGGCCGTGAAAGACGACACTAAGGAAAGCCCTGACGGATCGACTATGAAAGAAAAGTCGGCAGTCGTGTCATCAATTAAGAAAGATGCCTCGTCCCCAGGCTCCGCCGCGAAAGCTGAGACGAAGCCTAAGGTCGAGCCCAAACAGGCACCCAAGCAGCAACCACCAACTGAGGCGGCCGCTGCTCAACCATCGCCAGCTACACCAAGTCCCAAGTCTGATCCTCGGCCCCCAGTCCTTGCGCCGGTCACGGCTATCTCCAATGTCAATGTACCTAATGCGAATGAGCCAGTGGTGCAAGAACTGGTCAAGATCTTGAATGACCTTATTACCGTCGTTAATGCTGATGGCACTGAAACAGCCAATCGATATTCTGCTCCAATGGAGAAGGCCAAAGAGTCCTTGGTCGCCGTCGCGAGCAAAATCAGTGCTCTCAGAGACGCGGAACACGTTGCTGCAGAGCAACGGATAAAAGAGATGCACAAAGAGTTTGACGAAGGGGCAAGGAAACTTCTCGAACGAATTGAGACATCGCAAAAGGAAGACGACGCGAAATATCGAGAAGAGTTCGAAGCCGAACGAGCCAAGATTGCTCAACAGTACGAGCGGCGACTCCAAGCCGAGATCGAGCGAACACAACAGCTTCTTGAGCAGCGCCACAAAAACGAGCTCTCCGAGCAGGGCATTAAACTACAGAAGAAGTTTATTGAAGACATCCAGAACCTCGTTGAAGCTGAAAGAAACGGACGTCTGTCGAAGTTGACCGACCTAAGCAGCAACGTTGACAACCTGACACAACTTACCTCGAATTGGAACGGCATCATCGATGCCAATCTCGCGACGCAAAAACTGCAAGTTGCTGTCGACGCGGTAAAATCTGCCATAGATGACACCAACGCAACACACAAGCCAACACCATTCGTTCGAGAAATGGCTGCACTCAAACTAGTCGCCGATAGCGACCCGGTTGTCGATGCTGCAGTTGCATCTGTAAACCCAGCCGCCTACCAAAAAGGCATACCTTCCTCTGCACAGCTCATTGACAGGTTCCGACGAGTTGCAAGTGAAGTGCGAAAAGCATCACTCCTCCCAGAAAATGCTGGTATTGCTTCACATGCTGCCTCGTTCGTGCTCTCCAAGGTTATGTTCCAGAAGAAGGGTGTTCCAGAAGGAAACGATGTCGAGAGTATCTTGACTAGAGCAGAGACGCTGTTGGAAGAGGGCGATCTTGACAACGCAGCTCGGGAAATGAACGATCTTAAAGGCTGGGCTAGTGTTCTCTCGCGAGATTGGTTGAATGATGTCAGAAAAGTGCTCGAGGTCAAGCAGGCATTGGATGTTATTGAGACTGAGGCACGATTGCAGTGTTTGAGGGTGGAGTAGGCTCAGATAGAGGGAGGTTAGGTCAACTTCAGGCATGAGGCGCCTCTCTGGGCTCTTTCTGGCGCATTGTGCTTCTGGTCCGCGCAAAAGCCTGGACCGTGTTACGTGGTCTACTGTAGATAAGGGCGAAGCAATATATCATGTAGAACACAAAACACATTCTATTATCTTGCTGCTTACTTGAGCAGCATGCCTGCATCTGCATTGATCATTTTAATTGAGAGTCGGGAAGCGTTGGGAACAAGGACTCTTCAGTTGAAGCATGAGAAGAACACTCACTCTTCTCACCTCACAAAGTGCCATCATGGCCCCAGCAAGTCTGCTCATCATTCCAGGCTCCTACTCACCTTCTATTTTCTACTACGACATGATAAATCATCTCAGGCCTCTCCTGCCCTCAACAAACATCGACGTCCATGATCTCCCATCTGCCTCATCTTGTCCTCCTCTACCACTACCAACCCTCCGAGATGACGCAGCATACTTCTCCAAAACAATCACAGACTTCTCCAACACAGGTCAAGATATGATCCCTCTCGCTCACTCTTAGGGCGGCATGGTCGCTCGCGAAGCCATCGAAGGTCTCAGAAAACCCAAGCGTGCAACGGTTGGTCTCTCGGGCAGTGCCTCCAGGATCATCTATCTCAGTGCTGTCCTTGCGAATCCCAGCGAGACCGCGGCTGGCGTTATGGGTGACATCCAATTCGGCTTCTTGGAGCCTTTGGATCCTGTAAGCAAAAATTACGTTTCCTGACCAAAACCCTGTGATGCTTCCCCTTACACCGACTTACGATCCAGGGGAGTCAATGAATAATATGCTAATCATGCCCGCCAACTGAGGACGTAAGCAGAGCGCATTCGCATTGGCCTGACCTATCTTGATTATTGTCCGTTGTCATCGTCCTTGTTATCTCACCGTTCCATCACCTTCGTTATGGACTGTCCCCTAGTTCTGGAGTTGACCAAAACCCGTCACCTCGGAAACAAGTTTATGTTCCCCTCAACTGATTGTCACTATCAACGCTACTGAAGTTGGCTTAAGTTGTCACAGTCCCTTCATCAAGAGCTTAAGACGTAGCAACCTTACGACATCAACATGTCATTGATTTGGCGGCCAAAGCCATCATATGCCCCGGCCAACATACGATGCAAGAATCATGCCACAGCGTTTCTAGACAGCATGTTAATCTCAATACATTGGTCAAAAAGTGCTCTCTTGCCAACACCTTGACCTGCTAAGCTTCAATGAAGGATATTCAGTCATCCAAACAAAGAACTGTATTTCGAGCTTAGCAACACCATCACAGGATTGTATCAATTTTAGGAAGTTCAAAACCGTACTCGGTAATCGACCTTTCACCTGCCAGTAAAACATGATGAACGCGGTTCTGTCTCCTCACCTATGTCGAGGAAACTGGCTGTATCAAACCTAGAAGTCTTCATTGAACTTCTTGATGACTGATCTGAGCAATCTAGAATATTGCTGTGGATCCCTTTTTTTCTGCATCTCTTCTACGGAGTGGACTCGGCTGAGCGTAGAACGTGATTTGACCCGGTGTTGCCTTATCCAAGGATGTTTTGAAATGGCTTGTAACGATAGTCACAAGAGTTGCATATATTTTTATTGACCAATGGTGTCCTGCTTACATATTGCGTTAGATATGGTTGCCCTAGTGCCTGTCGTGTTCATCGTCGTACTACTGCGGATGGCAATGGGATTGAGGAGAGATTGTCGATAAATTGTTGACAGCGCATTGCCGCATCAGCAAAGGAATCTGTGGCCGTAACGGCCTGCTTCAAGGACCACTTAAGACGTCCAACCGAGCCAAGGTCGAGGTTCTGTGGGCTGATGATGGTGGTGATGCGAACAAGGTCGTGGACTAGGGAACATGTCGGGCTGTTTTGTGCGCCACCTGTGCGATAGGTGGAGTTGAAGAGATTGGAGCACGCGATACTTAGCCCTCGTGAGAAAGCGCACTGAACGAGGATTTGGTCTGTGTTAATAATATCTGTTGATTTGGACCGTGCGATTGCAGAAGGCTGAGTTGTCAGTCGGACAGGTGAGGTTTCAAGGTTATGACAGGTGCAGGTCGCATGTTGGTGCTCGATATCGGCAGATAGTTCTTGTAACTGCAGCAGAAGCTCATTTTTTTCGTCTGAGGACGCCACACCAGAAACCAGCTTCCTTTTGCTGTGGTACATTAATATTGCAAGACGGAAACCGTAATCGCAGAGGTGTTGTGCAGAGGGCTTCGGCCTGCCGTTCGCCCATGGCCCATAAAGCCATTCAGGTTGGGCAAACCCTGATATCGTGCCCTCGATCAGGTTGCGCATCATCTGGAGATCAGATCAGCAGCCGTGCCGGCAGCATTTACTAGTGAAGAAATCAACCTACGACGATATGTCGGCAGCGCTCAAAAATTAACCACGCGATCGGGTTCTGCAGAGCTTGCACTCCTTGATGCAACAGGATAGTCTCAATGCCAGCAGTATGTGCTTGTCCTGATGAAGGCCGTTTTTCATGCAGTACCTGCACGAGTTAGACACCATGGCGAGCAAGATTTTACCGAAGCATACCTCGTACATACCTAAAACGTTCGCACATGCCAAAACGTCCTCTGTCTTACTAAGGCTGGAACTGTTCAGTGCTGCTTGCAATTGACGAAGAGTTTGGATATAATGTCTTTGGGCCGCTTGAACAACCGAAAGGTTCCGTGAAGTGCTGCCAAAGTGCATGATTGAGATCGCGACTAGAGAAGACTGTAGTAAAGTCCCAGTCGTGGAGGACGCAAGCAGTAGTGACATGAGCTGTGGTGAACGGAGCCTGATGTGAGCGTTGACAAAGTTCTGACGGAACCAGTTTACGAAATCGGACTCACGGTATGGCAAAGACCAAACAGGATCGAGGTGTTCCTGCGCGCGCCATGGCATTGTATATTGACTCACACTAGCTTCTGGGGGCCCAGTCAGTCCGGTCGAAAAGCTTGGTTTGACTTCATCTAGATGCTGGCGTCTTTGTAGCCCAGTGGAGGTACGGTTGACAAAGATTGGAAACCGCTCGTAACCTTGACATTGCCTATGAGTACGTTCACAGTTGTGGCAGCTGGGCTTTCGAAGGTCGCACTACATCGTCTTCAGATCTCAAGAACGGAAAAGGGCAAGCATACAATAGGTCTACTCTCAGCCACCACTTGGCGAGCCACACCACTTGGCGAGCCACTCAAACGCGTTAAACCAGGCATTGGCCCTGCAACACCTGCAACTTCAATAGCTAATTAATCAACGAATACCTCATTATGCCTTCCAATAATGTACGTGCTACAAGAGCTGCCATTACTGATTTCAATGAATATCGTATTACCCAATCGCAGGCTGCGCGTCGTCGACGGGCGCCCAAATCGACGGTGGGTCATCGGATCCGTGGTCGACCAGAGCCCAATCCATGGAAAC
>JAPDRQ010000195.1:0-58815 GCA_030247915.1 Neophaeococcomyces mojaviensis | reverse complement strand
ATAGCACGTGGTGGGTCGTACACTGATCGCTCGTTCCTCGAAGTTCAGCTTATCGAGAAGGCCGCAGCAATGTGGGCAAAGTCACAAGGTAAGCTCGAGCCTGCCATCTTGCTCGCACGCAAGGAGCATGAAGAAAGGTCTGGTGCTAGCAGATCTGCCACATCTGCCGAGGATATTGTTAATCACAACCTTGTCGCTTCAGATGAAGAGACTGAACGATCTAGTCGAACTTCACCTCCTGGAGATGCCGATGACACTATTGACGACCATGATAAGGTTACGAGCTCTGATGCCAACTCAGCCAAGGCACATACTTCTAAGCCAGTGGTTCGAAGTCCTCACAAACGAACAGCTCCAGAAATTACAACCCGAAGCAGTGCTTCAAGAGCGGCTATCGTTGGAACGATGAAGACATCACCGTCAAAGAAGCATGAAAAACCTACAGAAACGGCCCGTTTAGTACGGCAGGATCTCAACCAGTCTGAAGCTGAGAAAACAACAAACCGCTCACCAGCAAGACTGCGTCTGATAATGAAGTCGCACGATCGAGCGACAGCAATGGCACGTCTGAAAGCCCAAGGTGTTGAATTTGAATCTTCCGAAGAGGAAGACTACGAAGATGAAATCCCACAATTTGGCAATCCAGCACCAAGCAAACTCTGGCAGACCGCCACTCAACCTAAAGCGATTGATCCGCTCCTAAACTACAAACATACACGTGCTAAAATCACATGGCCCACATCCACCACCACCTCGCAAAATGAGACATTATCGCAATCGACTCACAATCTTAAACTTACAAAACGCCAAGGACTAAAGAACCGCCTACTCCTTCGACAGCATCAAATGTTCCGCAATCTCTACCTGACTGGCAATGCGCACCACGAAGTTAATCGCGAACAATCCCAGGCCCTCCTTCGCGCAACGGTACAGCGCAAAGTCCCACACGACAACGCCAGCAGAGACAAACTCGCACCAGATTCGATCATGACGAAAGAAGAGATCATGTCTTTTCAGGAGTTCCTTGGTGTCCCACAGGATGTGGAGCTTGAGCCGTGTTTGTTTGGACCTACTCAAGGACTTGCGTTTCGAGAGAAAGGAGATGATGCATTCGGGATAGGGCTTGGTGGTGGATATGTAGGGATGAGGAATAGAAGGAGGGTTTTGGAGGGGGAGAAATGGCCTGTCAGTGAAAGGTAACGAGCTACTTAGTGTTATGGGCTGCAGGTACCTGTTTTAATTTGTCCATTTGCTGAATAGGGCGTTCAAGGGCAGGAGAGCTTGTCAAGCACTGAGAAAGAGAAGTTGAGGATGATCAATATGTGGGACTTGTGATAGGCGTTGAGGTATGGAGAACCAGGATCCAAAAGTCCCAAGGGGTTCCAAAATCCTTCATAGCAAAATTATTTATAGTCTATTGAATTGCGAGTCAGACCCTGTCTGCTGTCCTTTATTTCAAGTATATGGCGCGGACTCCATGTGGCCAATGTTTGAAAACGCCCAAGACACCTTACTGAGATGTTCTAACCTTTGCCGTCCTAACGCACTGTGTTTTCTGCGGTATTTATTGGTGGAGGCTAACCGCGCTGTAGTTCTCGAAGGTCTGAGCTGATCCGCAATCTCCTGGCATGTGCCCAAAATTTGTGATGAGAGAAACTGCAGAATCCTAAACGTATGTGGTCGCGTGGTTTGTCCTCCTGGGTCTGTTTCATGGTTCGTCGCTGCGTTCTGAAGTGCTGAAGCATTTTCGTGGGTTGTGTGCCAGTTAAAAAATCCTTTGTGCTCAGCCAACGAGGTAGTATCCCTGTTAAATAAGAGTTAACAATCAACTTTGATGTTGGTGTTTTCTGGTTTGGACCCCTCGGTTGCTTTCATTCCTCAGGCTGTCTCGTGGAGTCATTTGCCTGACTCTTTCAACTGCTGTACCTCGTTGCCTACAAACATCCAGATACTACGTTGAACCCCTCCGGGTCCCTTGTTGGTTCTCGCTCCCACCAGGTCAAGCACTGTAAGGAAGGAGATAGCACGTACCGCCATGACAAAACATAAAATCGACACATACGGACTTAGCCGTTCCCCAATACGTGCCGATTTCCAGAAGACACTTAGCATGCCGTCTTTGTTGCGGTCTAGGATCGATGGGACAATGCTGTGGATGTAGGTTGATGTGCAGATGAAGAGGAGGATGACGAGGAGGAGAGATTGGAAGTTGAAAATTGCGGTCTAGAAAGACGAAGTTGTTAGTATTAGGTGTATGTGTCAGTTAGGGAACGAGATGGAGGAGGAGAAGGGTCAGATGAGTGTTGTGCTTGAGTCGCTCGAAGGTAAGTGGTTGGATGGTGGATTGGAACAGGCATGATGTAACAGAGGTTGAAGGTCGCAACGCCTGTCACTTCAGAGTTGGTGGTTTTCTGAGAGATGACTTGGCTGAATGCCCCGTTTTAAGTCGATTGAGCGTTTGTTGGTGATATTCAGCTTTAATTCTTTCATCTTTAAGACCGTGAATCCTGTTGTGGCGGCCGCTTCAGGAAGAATTGATATCGAGTGTCATGATATTTCAATTTGAGCCGTTGAAGCCGCTCCACAGGCGCTGTAGTGTACGGTAATGCTCGCGGTTTCCATCCCATATAAACCCATTCCCTACCTCCATGCGCTCACAACTTTCACGTGCGAATTGCAGACTTACCATCTTTAACTTGGTTCGATGTTGTTCTTCTCGAAGACGATGTTGAGGACCAAGGCGAACAGAAAGCCTTAGATAATATTTGATTCCCCGATAGGTGTATCCTCGTCCCAAACCAATGCCACTTTGTCCCTTTCGCTGAGGTTGATTCAGCCTCGTAAGAAAATCAGTGCAGCCTTGCACAGTCTCCGCCAATCGGAGTACAGCAACGAAGCAGTTGCATGTGAACTTCGCGACTGCGATCCATCCACTCTGACTTAATGCTCATTGTTCTCCCCCCACCTCTACCTAGTAATCTCACCAGCAGTCACCTCGCTCTGTGCTCACAAAGCATCACTACTTCAAGCATCTTCCCGTCAAGCGTGCTCTATGACGCCTTACGTTCGTCTACTGCGATCTTCCTCTATCGAAAACTGTTCTACCCAACTTTCCTAGGCATAGGATCTGCGCGCAGTCTTAGGAGCGAAAGTGTTCATCCCTGTCTGAAACTGTGAAGAGTATAGATCATTACAGCCTGAAGCAGGTGGTGGAAGAAGAAGGGTCTTTGGGCGATTTGCTCTAGGCGCACTTCAGTTGAGCAAGCACACCTGCACTATTTAAGCCCTGCGCTCACCACTTCCTTGCGCATAGCCTCACCAAAATGGAGCCCCGGGCGCGTGCAGGCCGTCACAAGTCTGGTCTCAACTTCGGCGAAGACCTCAAAACCCTCCTCTACGGCACCGGTGCACCCATCCACCCTGACATTAACCATCCCCTTCCGGACGGCACCTCTGCAGACTACCTACGAAAACTACCAACGCAGAACAAGCAAAACCCTCCTACTCCATACACTTCAAGCAGTGCTAGCACGACCAGCCCCGCAGAACCATTCCCCGAAACCCTCCGTATCCTCGACGAAATCCTGACCGACTACATCATCGAGACCTGCCACAGCGCTGTCACGGTCGCGAATTATGCGGGAAGGACGAAATTGAAGTATAGCGATTTCGAGTGGGGGTTCAGAAGGGACAGGAGAAAGCTGGGCCGCGTTCAGGAGTTGTTCCGGAAGAAGAAAATGATGGACCGGGATCGAAAGATGGCGGAGATGGATGGACAAGGCGGGCAGGGTGGACGCCTGCAGGTTCGGGAGATGATGGATTTGGGAGACGTGGTTGGGGAGGAGGGGACAGGACGGGGAAAGGGGAGAGGAAGGGGAAGGAGAAGAAAGAGAGGACATGATGAGTTGGAGGCTGATGAGATGGCTATGGCGGGTGCGCTTGCAGGGACAGGTATTGATTTTGGAGGTGGCGAAGGTGGTGCAGAGGAAGATTTGGGCGACGTAGATGTCGATGTGGATAATGACTTGGAGGAATTGGGGGAGGAGGACATTAATGCAGCAATTGGTGATGCTGGAATGGGTGGTGCTGTTAATGGTATTGGCGGTACTGGTGCTGCCGCTGGCCCCAAGCGGAAAAAGGCAAAGGTTGGGACTGATTAAAAGATTGGGGTCTCGAAACGCCTTCACCAGAAAACAAGACCGAAAGACATGGGCGTGCCGACAATTATTAAAGACGCGCTACAACACAACGGCAGGAAAAATCGAGGAGCAGTCAACAGGGAAGATGAATTGTACTTTTAGCGAAGGCGCTTAGGAGTTCATATTGCTTGATTTGCAGAAGTTTGCTGCAAAAGGGCGAGGGCACAAGAATTTACAATATTGCCATCTCTAGCTTTGTCCTTCACCTTCCAGATGTCATGTCTTCCCTCGCGCGTCCATGCTCATGCTCATGCTCATGCTCATGCTTATGCTTCATGCTTTCGTACTTCATTTCTCATCTCTGACGGACGCCGTACGTCATACTTTTTAATGCAGCCATATCCCACAGTAGAAAGTATTGAAGTCTCCAACCAAAAGTGAACACTGTTCACAGATTCGTCGCACTCACACTCTCTCCTCTATTTTGTCTCGGTCCTCGATTTTGTCTTCCACCACCACCGCCGCCACCGCCGCCGCCTTCTCTCCTCTCTCCCTTCTCTGTGGAACCTTGACCTTCACCGCCACCCATAGTGAGCTGTGCTGTGGCCAATCTGTTGCTCAAGTCCATCTGCGTCCTCACCATGTTGGCCAGGTATGATACTGTCAACACGTCCTGGATGTGGTTGTTAAAGTCTCTTTCAATGTCTTGTGGGTCGACCTTTGGTGCTAGTGCCAATGTGTTCAACAGGTATTGTCCCAGTGCACTCGATGGTTCAACCTCCTCTTCAATGACGCCTTCGACGTACTTGGCAACTCTGTCGAGCATGCCGATCGTGTCTTCTATTGATTTTTCAAGGTTCTCGATGTCTGTAAGAGTAGATGTGGTTCGGGACTCCGCAGTCTTCGCAAGTGAGAGCGACTCGATACCACTTTGGTCCGCTTCAGAGTAGTTGATGTGGTACGGCACCGGTATGAACGCGGCAGAATCTGCTGCTCGCTCTGGTGTCACACCCACAGCGGACGAGACATATGCGCGCACTTCCACGTCTTTGCCTGGTTTGCCGGCGACTGTCAAATGCACGGCAGGCCATGGGTACGTCCCCTCTCCTTGACTCGAATAGTGATTCTGAATCAATGCCGAAAACGTATTCAACTCGGGACTGGTAGCGTACCAGCCTACAAGCACCTCCTTCGGGTTCGCGCGAATGTGTAGCGCCAACATTGCCTTTTGATATTCCATGTCCACCTCGACTTGGTCGGTCGTCTCGGTGTGGCCTACCGCAAAGGCGGAGTGGATGGTAATGGTAGAGTCATCGGTGTCAGACCTGGTGCCGAGGAGCGTACCAATCACACGGTGGGCATCGGGGGGCCGACGAGCGCTGTGGTCGAGGATGCTGAAGAGGGCTTGTGGTTGGATTTGAACGGTCAAGGGAGTTGTAGTGGATTGCAGGCCGATGACGCCTGGGCCGAGAGGCCGAGCGAGGTGGAGAGTGCCGTCTATCGAACCCATGGTGGTGTTTGGTCGCGGCAGGAAGGTGATGTAGGTTGCGAACGGAGGTGCTGGCAATTGTTAGAAGTGAGTCGCAGCCTTGTTGCAATTTTGGTGCAGTGTGCGGGCAATCTCGCATGCAAAAATTGATTGGATAAGCAGACACGTGCTGATAACAACTCGGGCCTAATGGTCGGAGCGTCGATAAGGATTTTTATCCAGTCCCACCCAGCATATGAGCAAGAGCCTCGCCACACCGTCTTCTCCTTCTTTCTCTTCTTCCTTTCGCGGGTGTGACGCCGGAACAGAACAGCAAGATGAGTGGAAATAGTATTCTCCGAAAAGACCAGCTTGAAGTTAGTCTACATAATGAGAAGAAGCTGATCGAGGAAGGGGTGCTGAAAGAGGACAATCCTCTTGACGTCAGCGACAACTTCCGAAGACTATGTGAGGCTTCGAGGAGAGGCGACCTCAAGGTCTGCCAGGAGATGGTTCAGGAGGGTGTTAATATCAATGCTAAGGATCAGTATGACTACACTCCTCTCATCCTGGCCAGTTTATGCGGGCATTATGAGACTGTTCAGCTGCTGCTTGAGTCTGGTGCTCTCTGTGAGCGGGATACCTTCCAGGGCGAGCGCTGCCTCTACAACGCACTTAACGACAGGATCCGCAATCTGCTGCTGTCATACGACTACTCCAAGTCAACAGATCCTCTGCAGCCTCTGGCAAGCCACTTGACGAGCTTGCTGTACCGAACTCAGCCGAAGACTTCAGATATTACCGTAACTGGTAGTACCGAGAACGACTCCTTTAACCTGCATAAATTCATTCTTGCAGCCAGATCACCCTATTTCAAGAAAAAGCTTGACGCTGCACCCGAAACGACGACTTGGAAGCTGCCCAGTTCAATCCCGCCACCCTCATTTGGCATTGCGTTGAAACACCTGTACCTAGGAGAACTCCCTCGGGAGCTCGGCGGCGGGCCTGGAACTGGCTTCACAGACTCGGAAGTCTTGGCCGGTGTGGATAGAATAAGCAAACATCTTGAAATCAAGACCTTGTCTGAACTTATTCTGGACAACAGTGATCGAAGACTTGCCCGACAACGACGTCAAGATGAAATCCAAATTGGTGGTAGTCAGATTGGAGCCTGGTTTCAGGACAATGTCATGCGACATGCAATAACCACGCTCACATCAAAAGCCGATGATGTCAAGTGGGACAAGAACAACGGAGTATTCGCGGATATTCTGTTAAGAGCCGACGAGGATGAGGACGAGGAAGAGGAAGATGCAACCATTGCACTGATCAGCGAACAAAGTAAAAACACAAATGTTCTAGGTATCCCTCTAGCCGGCTCAGCAAGACCGTCGAGATCACCTTCGCGAACGAGAAGTGCTCGGAAATCTATGCTCTTTCCTTGTCATAAAGCCATGCTCATCCGATCCGAGTATTTCATGACAATGTTTGACTCGGCTTTCAAGGAAGCACAGAATACACCACATCTCCAGATTGTTCCAATTGACTGCTCGCCAGAAGTACTCAAGATCGTTCTAACATTCTTCTACACCGAAAAAGCCGATTTTGGTCTGGATCTGGCAATCGATGTTCTTTTTGCAGCAGATATGCTTTTCCTTGAGAAGCTCAAAACGAAGGCTGCAGTTGTCATCTCCACACTAGGCAACGGCACAGCAACCGGTATGCAAACCGAGGATCAACGTGAAGATCTTGATATCAATATTTATGACATATTGCATGCTGCTTGGACAACACGGGTGCAGCGGCTGGAAGAATTTGCTGCACGATATATTGCTTACAGATTGGAGCAATATATTGATGACCCTGCATTTGCCGAGATCGTCAAAGAGAGTGCGAGCAGAATCAATGCGCGTCAAGAGACTGACAGTATTGAAATTCTGGATGATATCCGATTCTACCTCAGCGAGCGGTTCAGACTGCGGTTCGAAGATACTGGTTTTGATGAGGCTATGGCAGCTGAGGAGGCGCAGCTAGAACAGGCTGTTGCCGAAGACGGCAAACAGCAACCTCTGCCAGTATGGGGCACTGAAATGCCAGCAGATGAGGGAGTTGACATGACTTCACCACCTCGGGAGCCTGAGTCGGAAACTGAAGTACCGTCTGATAGCCTGATGACCGAAGGTGTCATTCGAACATTGGATGGTGAAATTGCTGGCGATGAGTTTGAGCAAGACGCGATGAATTATCAAATCCTACTTGGCAAGATCGACGCACTACTGGACAAACTTAAGCTCGACGCCTAAAGAGTGAAATTGTAAACAAACGTGTGGGGATCGAATTCGACACAACCTTTACTAACGCAGGGTCTAAAGAACACACGACGAGTGTGTATTACGCCAATGTCAACAAAATTTACCACAAAGATCACCATTCAAAAAGGCAAAAATTAGCCAAAAAAGGAAGCAAGCTTCAGAATTGAACATTGAACCTAGAACCTGGAGGTAACCCTCCTGTCAGTGGGAGTTCACAAGTCGTACTACATTTTAAGTCATGTTTCCGTCAAGGTCGTTACTCGTTGCCTCCCTCACAGAGGGGGTCTGGTGAACTTGGCGGTGCGTTTCATCGCAGACAGGATCATTGGGGCCACTGGTGAGAGATGGATCGCAGGGGAACCACAACTCACTTTTGTTGTTTTAACACTTCACTGAAGTGCTGTGTTGTGGATGACCTTGCTAATCAACTGCGCCACACCGGTTGACCGGTGCAAGTGGGTGTTTATTGCTGATTGTGATAGCATTACTGGCTGGATATTATATAGATGTTAGTGAAGGTCGTACCCAGCACCTGACAAAAGTGGAATGGGAGTGAAAGTTATCATACAAACATTAATCTTGGCATCCGTTGGGAATGTGCAATCTACTCAAAGGGGTGAAGCTAGTGTATTGGCAGACTATGCAACTGTTTTTGTGACGAGCAGAGTGTCTGTTTACGTGTTGGAGTCGGAACTCGAAGCAGGCGGAGCTATCATTAGCTAAGCCCGAGTCGTTTGGGCTTGGTAAACTACATCCATAATTGCAGTCGAATGGTTCTCTGCGTATCGGAGGACTATGGTTATTTAAATGCATTAGTCACGATGTCAAGGACGACAATCAAGCAGAATTGATGTTATTGACCATAGAAACTCTTCACATCTGTGCCGTTGCTATTTATGCTTCCCAAGCCTCGTAAGTTCGAGTTCGACCATGCTTGGTATTATAAGCCTCCTGACCTCGCTGCAGCAGAAACGACAACGTTCTACTTCATCAGTGATCCTCTCGGTACAACACCCGTCATAGTCCAGTAGTCGGTGTCCAACGAACTTCAGGCAACAAGGCAGCTAGCCTGCTACACGGCCACTGAATTCGGCCCGAAATGTTTACATCATTTGCACCAAAAGTGAACATTTTCGCAAACTGCGCAAATCTGCCCGCCATACAAGAACACAAGTCAACGAACAATTCTGGATAAAACTGCGACAGGAAACGAGACAAATCCCATTCCAAGACCCTCAGACCGAAACATCTAGCCCAAAAGTCCACGAAATTCATAGTTATACGCGATGCGCAAATTCCCCAATATCATAATCACCGGCACGCCTGGCGTGGGCAAAACGACGACAGCAACACAACTGATCGAGCTAGCCGAGACCGAGAGCGCCTCGTTTTCAGAAAAGATCCCTCTCAAACACCTCTCGATCAACAAGATCGCCAAACAGCACAATTTCTACGAGTCCTACGACAGCGAGCTGCAGACGCATGTGATTGACGAAGAGAAGCTGCTCGACCACATCGAAGACGTGATCGCTGATGGCGCAGGCGACGGCGGCTGGGTGATCGACTGGCACGTGTGCGACGTGTTCCCGGAGCGCTGGGTGGATCTGGTGGTGGTGCTGAGGTGTGAGGACACGCAGGTGTTTTATGAGCGGTTGACGACGAGCAAGAACGCGGATGGCGAGTCGAGGGGCTACGAGGGCAAGAAGTTGGAGGAAAATGTCGATGCAGAAATCTTTGGGACGGTTGCGGAGGAGGCGAGGGAGGCGTGGCCCGAACAGGGCCAGGTGGTTGAGTTGAAGAGTGTGCAGGCTGAGGATGTTGAGGAGAATTGTGAAAGGATCTGGGAGTGGTGTAAGCAGTGGGTGAAGAATAATGCTGAGAAGCAAAGTGGTGAGGAGGAGGGGGATGGAGGTGGGGATTGAGATTGATGCGATTTAAAGGACAACTGCGAACGGCACGAAAGAGACGAGTCATGATATTGATGATTTTACGACATTAATGAAGAATGAAGCTTGCGGGTTCGAGAACACGCAGGCAGCGCCATCGGATTCTGTCCGCTAGTGTGTAAAAACACAATCTATGTGGCGGCTTCTACTCTGGATGAGCACATATCTTGCACTGCATCGGCGGACGCTTGGTGGTTGCTCTGCGTCTGCCAGCATCAAACAGAAACGTGATGCCTTGGCAGGCGAAGCGGCCTTGCTAACATGGCAAGTCACGCATGCGTCGGACGCAACAAGGGCTATAGTGCGTCGATCTCTTCACCAGCAAGCCACCGTTTCAGCTTCTCCTGCGCCTTTCCTCGATGCGAGATCTTGTTCTACGACGATCAGTTAGCCGCAATACAGCCACACTCTTGAGGTCAGATCAAACTCACCTTCTCCTCTTTATCCATCTCAGCATAAGTCTGCCCTGCCGGCGGATATTCAAAACACGGGTCCCAACCTGCAACAACACATCAGCAAGGATTTACCATTACATAACGACACCACTACGCCTTCCTCTCTCCCATACCTATCACATGGCTGAAGAAGCAGAAAAAAGGAGGGTGTGGTTACCGATCCTCTTACCAAAAGCACTTGGCCCCCTAGCTGGTACGAGCTTGCCCTCTGTTCTGCCCTGAAACAGTATGGGTTGGGAACCGGGGCCAGCGCAGTATGCGAATGTGCAGACTGCGTAGATTGTCTTGTCTTCGTAGGCGGCGAGGAGGTTGTTGAGGCCTTCATGGCCGATAGCCATGAGGAAATATTTGCTGCGGTAGATAAAATGTCAGTAGTCGTGGCGAAATCTGTCAGAATGACTCAATAAACTTTATTGCCGTGAAGTAGCATAATTTGGAAGGCAACATGGGAGTGGACGTGAACGACGACTTCATTTTGTGAATCCAAAAGTTATGCGAGTCTTGCAAGTCGTGCTCAAAATCTACCTCTACATTTATACCCACATATGCCTTGGATGAGACATGCAACGCCACAATCAACATGAGATCATGGCACGCATGCATACTGGATTCCATGGCAACACCTCACTTTCTCCCGTGGCATTCTTACATAGCTGCTCGCTATCACCATGGCCTTGTTAACAGGTAGGAAGTTTTGGAAGGAGTGGGAGATGAAACAATGATAGGTCTCTGCGGGATGCTCTAACCATAGTTCATGCCTGAGCAACACACACACACAGAAACACAGTAGGCGCAAACACTGAGATACTTCAAAACACGAGAAAAATATCGGACTCACATATACGGCCCTGGTAAACCGCCCAGCGCCCTAAACTCAAGTGCAGTGTCCTCCGTCAGCACCGGACCACCGATGATTTCAGCAGCCCGTCTACACTTATCGATCGCAATCTCCTCGATGGTGCCCTGAATCTCATCAATGTCTACATCAGCACGATTTGTAACCGTAATGTTTGGGACATTGGACATGCCGGCTTGGAACTCGCGAAGTTTGCCGGCATTGGAGGTCAGGAAGATTAGGTGGGTCGGGCGAGACGTGGCTGATTTTGACATGGTTGCGACAGTGCCTGAAAGAGGGGAGAACTTGCAACGGATTGCAGGATCAGTGGGCGTACAAGGGAGGCCGCTGAAGTGGACTTGGCGATTGCAGATAGTGAGATTTCTTGGATCTGGCTGGCAGGGTCTATAAGATCGTGAGCGGTGGAGACTCGTGTATCTTCTGCAAGTGTAAATATCCCTAAGACTTAGTCTTCGGTGTTGCTGTCTTCGAAATGGAAGTTCTTTGGGGATCCAAGAAAATCCCATGGCCCTGAGCGGTTTGTACGTTGCCTCATGTAGTGCCAAGCTTTTCGATCCTTCCCGCTTCGAGTGATACTGGAAGGCGCAAGAGATTAGTCACATGATTTAAATTTAGCACGTGTTTGTAACTAGGGAGAATTGATCACTGTATAGCATCACGGTATCGAGTCGAGCTTCATCTTTTGGCCTGTTTCATGTGAATTTCAGTATCCACGCCGCCCCTCAGATGGTGTCAGATATAAAAGAAGGCCCGATAAAGTTTCTGCGCGAGTCATGAACACATGTATTATGCATGGGACATGACAGAAACTGTCGATCCTTTAGTACCAAGACGTTACGATTGGACATGCGGGTCTTGAAGCGTGAAACAAGCGAGAAGTCGTACTCGCCTGATGCATGACACGAGATGCAACATCCGATTTGGTCGTACGACATGACATGCGAAGGATGGTGACGCAAGCAGCAAGCGAAAGGCAGCATCCGATCAGGCCAGCCATTGAAAAGAGTAATTCTGCTCGGATTGTGCATAAAGATGCTGCAGCATCCGAGGAGACAGGCCTTGTTCGTGGTGGAATGGTCAATTGTAACACACCAAAAGAAGGATTGTATCGATGCCCTGGTCAAAAGTCCTCCAACGCTATGCAAGCCGTTGCCCTAAATTAAATCAAGTCAAGTTCATTCCAGATTTCACCGGTACGATATACCAGTCCGTATCCTGTTGTTCGTATTTTCATGCTCGTTTAATTTCGTTCGAGTAGTCCACCACCAATGTCATGTCAGACAAGTCGTCACCAACGTCCTGTTGTTGATACTGCTCATACTGTTGCTGTTTCTGGTCCATGATGATTGCTGCTCTCATAGCTTGCCATGCTAAATGGTCTGCTGGTGTCCATGGCGCGACATTCGATGCTGTGCTCTACACTGGTCCATTGACCTTGATCATTTCAAACTCCTTGTACCGACCAAGATACCGCTCGTCTCTGCGATGAGCCTTCATTAGCTTTCCAGGCGTTGGTGTGGTGAAGGCGAGCTTGTTGTTCAAGGCAAGCCTCCTGAGCTGTTGCGATGGATTGTATGTTGGATCGAAAACAACGAGATTGGGACGTTCTTCGACATCGAGTTCAATACCAACTATCGTCAAGGAATGACCTCGATGTTGGAAGTAGAGTGGTGGCTTATCAGTCACGACGACTTTGTCAGTGTTACTATACTCGACGCCGCTTTCGAAATGATTCCATACTGCTTCCATCAAATTTCTGTACGCCTCGACCTTATCCTTGGCGGAGAAAGCCTGTGCTTCTGCATTGATGCCGAGACTAAGTAGTAATGCTTGTGCTTCTGGTGTGCCGATATATTTGCGGGTCATGCGGATGCCACCTGTTTCTTTCCTGCCAGCGGTATTGTAACCCTGATCCCAAGCTTCTTCAATCATATCCTGCAGCTTTAGTATCGAAGGCAGCCTCTTTTTGTCAAAGTGCTCGTGTCCGGGCGCTTTCGCATCTCGGATATAGGATATCAGCATTTGAGTGTTGCGGTAACCACAGAAACCTCCCTCCTTAGGGAGCTTTGCAACATGGCGAACGGCAGGATCACAGTAGAAGGCTCGCGAGATGTTTCGATCGAGCTTCGATAGACGTGCGAGAACTGGAATTAGGTTTGGCGTCTCGTTGCTGATGATCTCGACCTTGACTATTCTACCATCATGGCCAATCTTGTTGGACACAGTGACCTCAGCCCCATCTTCCAGCAGTCGAACCAGCCAAGATGGCATCCTTCTCTCATTCGCGTACGGACCCAGCTCGGCCTTATCGAGACGCCGTACTTCGTTTCCTTTGACTTTCACGCCGGCCGGGCTCACCAACTTGAATCGTGGAGTCGAGAACATATCCCTAATAGAGCTCGTCCATCGCTTTTCTTTCTCTTTGACGGGGGTTTGCCACTCGGATAAGACTTGATCATGATTTCTAATCGCGTTAGAGATATCAGTGGAGAAGTTGTTGGTTATATCAATAACAGTGGCATCTTCATTGGCCATGTTTTCAGCGACATGGAAGTCAGTATGGAATTGAAGCTCGTCTGCCGGGACTTGTTCACCACAATGATACGGACACTCGACAAATTCAGACTGAGCTGGTGTTGGAAGGCCAGAAGGTTCACTCTGCGAGGCACCTGCCGTCTGATCTTGAGATTGGCGTGAAGCGGCAAGTTCATCCTTAAGCGCAAACGGACTTTCTTCTCCGTCTTCTGTGTGCATGACCTCAACATGCAGGAGCATCTGGTAGTCATTCTTTTCTCTATAGTCGCAAAACGGGCAAGTAAGTAACTCTTCGTTAGCCTCAGTGGCCATTATGATCGTGTAAGAATGTAATGTATGCCAGATTATGGCAAGGATCGGTGTTGTACTTCACAGTGGTCAGACTTTGGGGAAGGCCTGAACGAACTCAAAGTCACGATCGTCTCGGCGTTAAGCTTTGCGCTGTTGAGCGATAAACTTGATTCATCGAGGTTGTTCTGACACCATAGGATCTGAACCAGCTGGAAGTATGAGGTTAAAATCTGGGCGTGCGGACGCGTCACGCGCAGGAATTCAGCTCAGAGGATGGCGGCAGTGCATTCGCCAAGAGCAAATGTCATCAACGATAGCATACTATGAGAGTCACTACCTATATTGATGTGACCAAGTCGAAGTCAACAACACATAAAGAGCAACATGCACATAGTGAGAATATAGAGAAACACAACACTATCAGAGCAGCACAGGCGTTGGTGATGCTGCTAGCAGTTAAGTAATTCTAATGTGGAGGTAACGGCTTTTTGGAGCTTGAGCTCAAAGGGGACAAGCTTGAAACAGTCTCGAAAAAGCACATGCTCTTTCGTGAACGGTATTACGATCATCATACCAAAGGTCCTGCTATGTGATCAGCTGAGCAGTCTCCAAGAATCGTAGTGCTAAAAGAAAAGTTTGTAATATAGTTGCATGACCAAGTTCTAGTCGAGCTTGGATCTCTCTTGATATGTCGTGTGGCTACCGAATGACAGAGAGATCAATGATCTGCACTGGCGGCGGGAGCTAAGTAAGACAAGCATTGCTCGAGCGGCGTCAAACAAGGGGAAAAACATTCCTAGCCACATCATCAATCAAGCTGTATTACATCTTTTCATCCGTCAGTCCTCCTGAGCATTAGTGTCGAAGCTGATGCTATCCGTCTTTGATCACAGTGAAGTATCACTAAGTCTTTAGAAGAAGTTCAAAGGATTGGCGAGAATGTTTCAGTCAATGGGGGTATTTTCCTCCTACAGTTGAGTACCAGCGGTTCGAACTATTTGATCGTTTGGCGCTGCTAACGCTCTAAGCAAGGGGGATCAGCAATGTCGATCATCCGCGAAGGGGATCTTACAAGCCATTGCCAAGAGCTCCCGCAACATTTTCAGCATCAGAAAGTGCTCACAGAGTCTCACGACGACATCTGAGTGGTAGGGTAATTGCGAATATATGTGGCTTTCCACCTTTGTGTCCAACATGAAGAAACATCATACACTTCGAGTCGTGCTTTCCTTGCTAGCTAACTAACTTCAATATTCCAAATTCACTCTTTTACAACCTATATCACAATATCCTTGTCTGCCGCCTGATTCACTATATTCTGTGCGCATTCTCCGACGACTTCGTTTCTATTTTCGAGCAAACACTGCTACAATGTTTCTTACCAACGTCAAGCTGTTCCTATCAGTCCTCAACAGAGATGCTCTAGTCTTTCTGGGTATGCGGCTAGCTAGCATAGTACTGAGCATTACTTCCTTTATCCTACTATGTCGAGCAGCAATAGTCCAGCGCTATTTCTTTACCGGTGGAAAGGGACAAATTTTTGATATGCTACCACTAGGACCGGTAGGAGGACTTCGATTAGACTGTGGTGCATCACTGACCTCGATCCTTCCAGTTGACATACTCACTAATATGGTCTGTGATCTCGCTGCTTCTTCCCGGTTGCCAACGAAAGTATCATCCCGCTCTCGATATGGCTCTGGATGCCATCGGATGGATTACTTCTTTCGGAGTGGGCGGTCTCATACTCAACTGGGCTCTCCACGACTATGAGATTGAATTTTGCCGCGAACTTTCCATTGCTGAGTGTCGCGATGCAGGACAAAGCTTGTCGAGTACGGAAAGATCAAGTGCCATTCTGCTGATGCTGAACGGGTAAGCGATATCACCTTTGTCACTGTGCAGTTACATATTCACTAACACTTGTTCAGCATAACCCATCTTGTCATGTTCATCAGAGCTTGCATGGCAGTCTATCTTCGAAGAAAGCAATATGTCCCGTCACGCAACTCGTTCATGCAACTCGAGAAAAGCGCAGCTCAGAGACCACAAATATCACCGCTTGATTTGAACACAATAACTTTTGTCGAAGCCGTCGAGCGAGGGAGTCAACAGAACAGTGACGCCACCACTGTCGACACTGCAAAGAACAGTAGCAACAGCAACAGTTCTCACGAGTCTCCTGTTTAGTCATTCAGATGTTCAGGTCCCAGCGGTGAATAAGACTAGCCACTTTGCTCAATCTGTCAATGCAGAATCTCTGATACCTCACTTCTTGGCTTCAGCTACCATGAGATCCAAGCTGAGCAGTAGCGACCTTTACCAGTATCTCGACATTTTCTAGGGCAGGAAGAGACAGCTGACGACTGCCTCCCTTGCGATGACATACTGGTATGGCAGTGAGTCGATTGACGGAACTGTGATTATACTTGCCATATTACAGGTAACTAGTATCGCAGCAAAGGAGAACATTAGGTACCTGACACAAAAATACCCTGCGACGAAGCGACTGGTGCTATTGTCGTGTCACTGTTAGCGACTTGGACACCGCTATACCAATGCCGGTACTGATTGGCCAGCAGTACACTGGACTTCAAATTGAGCACAGTCAACCCATCCAAAACCTTGCTCCCAGGGCATCGGTGACTTTCGAGCCTTGGCGCCATCATTGGTGCTGCTGCCTATATCGACTTAGACAAACCAAGCCTACAGATGAAATACGTACTAGCTGTATTCTCCCCTCTGTACGATATCAAATCTTTCAGTGACAACGTAGATGGTGTTGTGTGCTAGCTCGACAATGCTAAAATAGCCAACAGATGACTCGTGGAGGCCAAGCGGACGGCTGAGAAGGGTTGATCATGGAATTGGATTAGACTTTAGGGATGTGAGGACTGTGTCGAAGTCGGATTGGCGAATGGCAAGGTTCTCAAGCCTGGTGCCTTTAGGAAGTTATGTGATATGGTTGATCGGACCGATATTTTGTAAGCAAATGGTAAGGTGTCGGCGCTACTGGTGGTTTACCAATAAGCTTGAGATGAGCTGAAATGCTTTAGAAAAGGCATAAAAAGGCAACAAAATAGTTGCTCGCACGCTGAGCAATGAACACATGGCAAGGTTAGACAATGAATAGCTAAAAGGGTAGTGGTCAAACAGTCCTCATCAGTTTTGAAGTCTTCCATCCTGCCCACCACTGCTAACTACCAGCGAACGATCTCCATGCCTTCAATATGTGACTGATCATCACGGTAAGCACTTTCTCAGGACATGATTCACCAAGCTAGGTTCTTATTGCCTTTTCCAACATATTGCAAATTCCCCCAATGTAATGATCGAGGCAGTTTGCGCGAAGGTCGTGATTAGCATTTCTGTAGAACACGAAAAATATCATACATCAATGCCGTGACCCATCGTGTCCTTGCGCCATTCAATAAGGAGAAATTCAGTTCCTAACCATTGTGTATTCTCCAGCAGCAGTTCAGTATCCTAACTTACCGGTAAGAACCCTATTTGAGTCAAGCACGTCCATGCAATAGTTCTTGAGTCAGAACTTAGAATAGAAATGGTTCTCGAAAGTCTTGTGTAATAATGACATTTTCCTAAATCGTGCGCCAAGATGCGTAGCAAAGTGAACATCGGTTAGAGCACCGGGAGACTGACACAGCCAAGGGGTCAGCTGTGCCTAGGAGTTGCCTTTCAGAAGTGCCTAAACTCCTTCGAGCCTGACACCTATAGCCACCTAACATCTATCTTTATTGCTCTCTGTGTTGCGCCTCTTCTTCGTTTCAATTCAGCTTTGGTATCAGTAATCGTTTAGCTAGATGTTTAGAGATACACAGATACACAGCTCAACAACATTCAGAGTTCCAGCACAATTGTCTTGTCTCTCTTAAGCTCACGAAGGCGTAGTCTGTGTTTGCTCCCAAAGAACACTTGGCTTCAACCCGAGTACATTCACAGATGGACAATTTTCACTCCCATACTTCAAAATTGATTTATTAACATTCTTTCGGTCATTTTGATTTTTTTCACCAGCTAGGAAGATATTTTCATTTACTCGCAGAAAGCAAAAGGATTCGAGTTGAAAGATGAATTCGACATCGCTACCAAGCTCTGCTATGAAAGTCCTTGGCCGCATTGGCTTTGAGATCTACAAAACGAAGCCACTCCTTCCAACATATTTGCACCTTCTCGTCTCTGCTACTTTTCCAATTGTCACTGCAGCTCACGCATCGCTACGACGCCCGATCTCAGCAGCACCTGTCAGGAAGTCCAAAACCAAGAAGACTGCCCGCCATGATGATGATGAGGAAGAGAAGTCATCCAAGATTGAGTCACTGACCCTATCTGATGCTATTCTCTTCCCAGTTCTTGCTGGGTGTACGTTGACAGCTCTTTATCTGATCATCAAATGGCTTGAGGATCCTGCGATTCTTAACAAAATCCTTGGTTACTATTTCAGCTGGATCGGTTTGTTCTTCTGCAGCAAATATATCAAAGATGTCCTCTACTTCGTTCGATCATGGCTATTCCCAGCACAGTACTCTCGGCACGGGTTATTGTACACAGTGGATTCGTCAGGCGGTTACTTCTTGGCTACAAAGGAGGATGGTACTCAGCTCAAAGAGAACTCGATTCTGCCTGGTTTTCTTAGCAGTCTACGACTCCCTTCACGACTCCAATCAACTCTATGGAAGACTCGTCGAGCCCTTTATTACAAACTCACATGCGTTTTGACCCTTCGAAAGCCACTAACACCAGGTAAGACCACTTTTAACCTTACCTTCTTGGATCTCGCTGCTGCTCTGGCGTCCGCCGGTATCGGATTGTACCAGAACTTCTTCTCAGATGGAAAACTACCATGGTATCTCACGAACCTAGTGGGTACGTCATTTTGTTACACCAGTCTTCAGATCATGACTCCTGGCACGGCCGGCATTGGCTCCCTTCTCTTGTCACTGCTCTTCTTCTACGACATTTACATGGTCTTTTTCACACCAATGATGATTACAGTTGCCACCAAACTCGATGTGCCGATTAAGCTGCTGTTCCCTCGTCCTCATGAAGTATTGCCTGAGCCCTATGGTGCACTGCCAGACAGTCAAGAAATGCAAGAATATCTGGAGAGCCTTGCGAAGAAGAAGACGATGGCTATGCTAGGATTGGGTGACATTGTGGTACCAGGTATTATGATTGCTTTCGCTCTAAGATTCGACTTGTACCAGTACTACCTCAAGCTGAAGGTCGATAAAACTGAACATGAAAACGAAACTGTGGAGAACGAGGAAGTGATGTTGGAAAAAGACACGCGACCTCAATACTCCCCTGCCCGAGGTTCATGGGCTGAAAGATTCTACACCTCATTTGATCTCTGGTCACCGCTTCTAAAGGCGAAGTCATTTCCCAAGCCATACTTCAAAGCTTCGGTAGCTGGTTATATTGCCGGCATGGTTGCTACATTGCTTGTGATGCAAATTTGGAAACATGGGCAGCCGGCTCTACTGTATCTAGTGCCAGGTGTTCTGACTAGCATCTGGGGCATGGCGCTATGGAAAGGTGAATTGAAGCTACTCTGGGCTTACGATGAGACCGAGGAGGAGAAGATTGATGAGAAAAAAGCTGCTGCGGTGAAGAAGGATACAGAGGAGAAAGACAAAGCTAAGGCTGATGATAAGGAAGAAAACGACACAGTCACGGCTGAGGACGAGGAAGTTGATACCCAACAAGGAGAATCTCAATCGACTGATGGGAAGAGAGATGGCAAGAAAAATACGGCCATACGCAAAGATGACAACATGAAGACCAGAGACGATATCAACAGCGGTCTTCGATCGATTATCTCATTTCACGTCTGCATCCCCACCAGATTTCCTTCCGATTCATCCACTTCTGGTACAATCGACTATGATGGCGCGAAAGCTCTATAGATGCGGCTGGTGGTCTAACTACGTCTAGCAGAGAAGCTAAAACGAATACCTCCAGCTCACCTGCAATCCCCACTTCTTAGACGTCGCAAATTGTCTCAAAGGAAGAAGCAAGTGTGAGCTCGACAACACGGACAGAGTCGAGGTAGGTGACCATGCGACTATTCTTGCTTCTACCAAAAACGGTGAATGTGGCGATCAAGTTATCAATCAGTGTTGAATAGAATGAACATCCCTATGAAATGAATCAAAAATGCATGTCAAAATTGATTTCATCCAGAACCCCCGAATCTCAGCTCAACAGTATCTTGGCAGAGCGGCAAAGGGATACGCAACTAGCAAGCACTACTCGACATTATCGGACACGAATTCACACGAGAGTCAAGGACTTTTGTGCTCCGAAGCTCGATACATCTCGCGAGGCTAGCCCGCTAAAAGAATTTATATCTGCTGCTTCAAGTACATACTCAAGTAATACTGTATGCTTGAGATTAAGTTGAGCAAGTGTGGTATCATACAATTGCAAATGGTGACATGGATCAGAACATTGACAATCCGACCATTGCCAGGTTTGCTCTTATAACTTCGTATGTTACGGACTGTTCGTGTCCAGATGAGCCACTAATGTTCAGTGCTATCTGGATAACCGGGGATCCCACCAGGATAGAATTTGAATGCTGCCCGGCGGAGCGTCCAGTAAGCCTTACCAGTCAATTGAAGTGAGTAACTATGTCTGTACATCTTCTTCAATTCCTGTGCCTCATCGGAATTGGCTTTCATGCCCTTTCTCACATCTTTTCGTCGCTGCCCTTTCTTGACTGATCTGAACCCCTGATTCCCCGTTGTTGATCGCCGTCTTGACCACGATGGTGCGGCAATAAATGCTTGATCGGATCGTCACAATCTCGTATAAGAAGCCGAGGTTTTAGGCCAGAGTGATAGTTTTTGCCATCGATACGGTTGACATAGCCGGAATTGGTTGGCCACTATCGTTTCTGCCGCTTCGAGTTTCGAGGTCGCATTCATTCGATGTGTCGACATAAGTTGCTGTCCACTAGCAACAAGGTATTCTCAAGGTAGCACAAACCACAACTTGTCTGACTTTCTCCATATAATTGCTCGGGAAAACTCATCCCCGTGCTATCATTTCATCCGTTCCTCTCAACAGCAGCATCAAGCACAGAGTTCCATTCCTTCCACCTCCTCTCAGAATGCACAATTACCTCTTTCAAGCCCTGGACTCCCAAGGCTCCAGTTCCACCACTCTTCTCGATTCTGAGCACCCTCGTGCTCCCGCCTGACAGATCCACAACAACACTTCCAGTTTCCTCACAAACATCATCCTCAAACGCATCTGTATCAAGCAACACGACGGCCTCCTCCTGCGCGCTATTCCCACCCTTCGTAGCGCCATTCACTTTTGCGCCTGCAAAGTTCAACCTGGAATCGGGCACGAACACGCCAAAGCTTAGCGGCGTGGGCTTACCGCGTAGCTTCAACCTTCTTGCCTTCTCCATCTCGGCATCGCAAACCACCCTTCTCTCGTCTTCATCCCACCGTGCCTTCGGTAACCTCACATCTCTCAGCGCTGCAACTACAGCGCATGTTGTCGTGTCAAACAAGTTCCCTTGCCCGCCGTAACTGAGGCATACACAATCAATGTATAGCACCCAATATGCCTTCAAGACATTGATTTCTGGTTCGATGTATGCTGGGTCATCGGGATCGAGGTCGGAGGTCAAGGTACTGGTATGGCGGATTTCGAGGTCGCTGACGCAGACGAGGCGTGAAGTATGTAGAAGAGAGAGAACGCGCTGAGAGATAGATTGCGCTGTTGTGCTTGGGGCGACGTTGGCAGGGAATGAAGGGTGGCTGTTCGTCGAAAGTTCGAGGTTGGGGACAAGAAGATTGTTTAGTGTTATTGCTTCGTAGGTCTTTTCGTCGTCTCCGTGATTATCTCGTGACGTGTCGAAGTTTGTGGTTGAGATAGTTCGAGCATTTTCGCTGGCGCGATAATGAGGAATCTCACTTACAGGAAGAAGCTCTGCGCGAATGCCACAAACGATTGTACTCTCGCCGTAGCGGACGATAGAGGAACCGTTGCAATGAGTCAGAGATCCAATGTTGAGTGTTACGGACCTCGTTTGATCTGGAGGGCGATTTGATGGGCGGGTTGGTGGTGTTTGAGAGAGATGTGCTTGGAGGAGGGCTGATGGGGAAATCAAGGGCATGATCAGCGGCGGAATGGCTGTTGAGGTTGTTGAAGGGTTGGTGGACGTGGTCGCCATTGCTATGTGGTTCAAAGACTAGTGGGATTTAAGTGCTCATGTCGTAGGCACTAACTCCTTCGGAATGGTGCATATAGATTGCAGTATAGTTACAACTTCATGAAAGCGTACCGTAGTGAGGATGGCGTCCAAGAGTGCAGCGCTCAAAGCTCACTAAAAGTTATGAGCAGTGCTGATGAAAGCATGTGAAAGCGTCGATCAATATTTCGTCTCATGCTGTAAGTTCAGGCAATAAGGCATGATAATATACAAGGCTGTGATATCGATCACATGACATACAAGGCTAGTAACAGTACCTCCAACTTGACCTCACCAAACTGCGATAACACCGCAGCGACCTCAGCGACTCCTACATTCTTGCTCAGATATTCTCGACGCATACTCAACATGCGGCAGACACGTACGTCCTCCAAGTCCATGCTATTCTCGAATGATCCAACGTTGAAACAACGAAGTTGTAAAAATGCATAGCTAACGAACGAGCAGTAGCACGATTAGCTAGCGGTGCCGCTCACGGCAAGCCGCTCTGGAAAGCCGGAAAAGCAGATGCAAACCACCCTGTTCAATCGATCGCGAAACAGCCTCTTTTCTACAGATTTTGCGCAACGGGTATTGGAGCTAGCATGTGGTTCTTCGTAAGTTCCACCTACCATTGATATAGGAGCAGTGGGAGAGCAAATAAGCAAACGAGCTTGAATCCAATTTGGATAGGGCGTGGCACGAAGCTAGGAGATTTTCGATCCGAGGAGAGGGTAGACAGGGTGGGGAGTTTTCGCGAAGAATAAGGGCTAACCGGAGAACAGTTGATGTACAGAGCGAAGCAAGACGGTGCGGCACTGCTGGGATGGAAGCATCCATGGGACCATTGAGCGACGAGCTGGCAATTTGATTTCGGAATGGCCGGAATATGGTGAATATTAGGTGTGAGCACAGACAAAGAAACAGCTTCTGGGCTGTAGACACCAATATGTCGAGGAGCATCTGTCATAAGACATTCGGAGATGCACAGGACAGCGTAAGGATCTCGCTAGTTACCACTTGGCCATTGTGTTGTACATATTACTTGGCTAATGGCATTATATGAAAAAGAAAAAACAACCACCAAAAATTCTAGAAAGGTTCCAACAGTGACTTATCACTTGCACGCCAGTTCCATGCTTCTAGTATTGTTTGACTCAAGTCAACCGTGTCTATCTGTCTATCTATGTGTCTATACTCCACCGTCATCTCGCCTCAATCTCCTTCAAAACAAGTAATTGACAACAAGTAAATGACAAATGCCCAAGTATCCTAACCATTATATGCAACAACTCAGTACAATCTTGCGAATAAGCAGGGCTAATGAGAGTTGCTCTGTCTTCAGGATTCAATGTCCAAATCTATCGATCTCATTTACCAAAGCAAGACGTGAATCTCGGCACTCGTGTCCTGACTTTGAACGATTATTTCTTTTTGTACAATTTGATTTCAACGATCAGCAAGGAAGATTTGCCTCGGTTTCCGGTTGCTATGACTTGTGGTTGTACAGATTGGTCGTCTATCTATTGCATATCTTCAAGAATCTCTTTGTACTGCTTCCTCTTTTTCGGATGAGATGGTCTCAGCCGCTGCTTCATTTTTCCAATCCATTTCGCCATCACCGGAAACAGGAATCTTTCCGCCAAATAAGCGATGATGAATGCCACCACAGCCAAAGCCAGCAAGAACAATTCATAGTCTAACGACATTGGCGTCAGATCCATAAACCGCTGCAACCATAAGGCTGGATCCAGAAGCATATACAAAGAAAAGGCTAGAGTAGCCACAATCGTAACACAGAATGGAACGTTCTTCCGCATAGACTCGCGGAATGGTGGCCCAATACTTAGAACGATCCCGGATAGGATATATTGGTAGCATGAAACTAGGAAAAGTGCTGTATTCTGCGAGTTGTCGATGTTTGATTTCTTCTTGTTGAGTTTGGGTGGGATGTACCAGGGTTGCGTTTGAACACTCTCGAATGCAACCGCTTGAACGAGAATGCAGAAGACAATTTGTCCAAGAAGTGGTGTAAGGACTTTGCGAGAAACTAGGTTTGCCGTTGGCCGCTTTTTGCTGAGGTAAGGGAACGCTCCGGTCCAGCCCATGAATATTGCGATAGGTAGAATCAACGCAAGGTCGATAAACAGAAATTGAAAATCTCCCAGGTTTGATGCCGATGCGTACAAGAAGCTGACTGAGGTAAACTGGATGGCAGAGTACAAGCTCATGTACTTGAAGCAGCAGAAGCTAGTGACGAGTGCAGCACGACCTTCCTTGATCAAGGTTGGCACACATGAAATATCGAAGACATGACTGGTGAAAGGTGCTGCAACCGACGCTTCAGCCTCTGAAAGTGAAACACCGACATCTGCTGCTTTCAGTGCACCACAGTCATTGGCACCATCACCGCAGAAACCACACGTGTAGTCAATGCTTTGTAGTTTCTCAACAAGCTCATGCTTTTCATCAGGAGACATTCGAGCAAATACATGACCTTTGACTAGCATTCGCTTCAGGACATCTGACGAACCAAAGTCAATAACCCATCGAAAGGCGTCTCCAGTAACGGCCAGGGTGTAGTCAGTCATAGCGAGTGCATCGAAAGGAGCCGAAGTGTCTTGCTCGGCCGGAATTGGCGCAGGTAGCAGCGTTTCGCTGTCAAGTTGGTACAGGTTGTTGTCCACGCTTTCCCATGAAAGTACAGCTCGTGGGTCTAGCTTGTCGCCTTCAGCAAAACGTGGCACGAAACAGTGCGAATCACGATCGATAAGATCGCACTCGCGAGCAACACTGATAGCCGTGAGGATGTTGTCACCAGTGCACATGATTGTCCGAATCTTGGCCGCATTCAGCTCTTCGATGATTTCAGTTGTTATATCCTTAAGCTTGTTTTCGAAGATGATAAAACCAATTAGTTGCAGTCGTGACTCCGCTTCAGCCCTGTCCATGGCTTGTAATTCATGCCAGCTGAGTCGAGAAATATACTTAGATGCACATGCGATAACACGATAGCCTTTGTGAGTGTAGTAGCTAAGAAGCTCGTCGAAGTCTGCTGGAATGCTGCTGGGCGTGCAAATATCCTTCATAACCTCTGGTGCACCTTTGACATATATACTTACACCCGGATCGCCATTCTGTCGGATCACAGCACTGGCTCTCCTGAGATGAGACACAAACTCGAATTGTCGCAGCACTCCGAGCTCTATTGGCAGAGGATTTTCGTTGTGCTGATCATCCATGTCGTACTCCATACCAGGCGGTGGTCGTGCAACCGACGGTGCGGGTTGATGTGTACCAGGCTCGACAAAGTGATGAGTCTTGGAAGAGCCTTCTTCAAAGTCCCAGCCCGTGAATTCGAACATCTTGAGATCAAGAGGGTCACCAATCAACTCTTCATCAACAAGTCGCAGAGAGTGGCAAGTAGCCATTGAATACAACATGTTTTTGTTGACGCGGTAGTTGATAGTCGGGTCGCGATCATACGAGGCAGGCGGCAAGAGATCATGCACTTCCTCAAGAGTGTCACCAAATCTTATTTCCGGGTGCTGCACGAGTCTGACGCCGAGGACATCAAGTCCATCTTCTGTTAACGTACCAGTTTTATCGAAGCATACCACATCAAGTTTACCAGCCACGTTGACACGCTGAGGGCTAATACAGAAGATCTGTTTCTTCCTCAGACGCGACAAAGCGAAGTTTGTACCAATAGTCAAGGTTGCAGGTAAAGCCGGAGGTACCACAATTGTAATGAGGTCGAGGGCGCGAACCACAATGAGATGCCATTGGAGTCCTAGCTTAACGAAATTGATGAAAGAGGCGACAAATCCGATTCCCGCAATAAAGCCCATAACACCAATGTACCGGAAAGAGTCTCGATAGAACTTGAAGCCGGAAGGTTTTGGGAATAGCATTGACCTGACAAGGGCTCCCTTAGTGGTATTGAATCCGGTTCTGACACACATGGCAAGAGCAACAGCTTCATCGTCCTCTTCGTCTTGTGGACGTCGAGCACGGATGATCTTGGTACCGCAGAACAGGAAATGTCGTGCAACGAAAGGGTGAATTGAGGTCGCGCCTAGATCAACGTAGCTGAGGACATCGTCGGTGATGGGGACTTTTGATACTGGAATTGATTCACCCGTTAACATGCTCTCATTGATGATACAGTCACCTGCAAGGAGAAGACTGTCACAAGGTAGTTGTGTCAACGACGGATCAGAAACCTCATAAATATCGCCAGGAACCAAATCGCTGGAGGTTGATGAGCGCCAAAACCCATTTCGGAGGACTCGTACATCGCAATCAAATCTTGCGATCTCACGAAGGCGTTTCATAGTAGATCTTGTTTCAACAACAGTTGTCGTGATGCTGAACAGTGAGATAAGGAAGATGGCAGCAGCATAATAGTAGTACTCGTCCAGCGACCAGAGGATCAAGCTAGCAATTTGAAAGATGTAGAAGGGATGGAAGGCCTATCGAAGTGAGTAGGCGCACAATCTGGTATGAATCAACTTACCTCGTCGACAAGTAACTCTGGGATAGACTTTTGTTTGATATCGATCATGTTCTTGCCAAAGACTTGGTCTCTAGGGTCTCGTTCTTCAGTATCCAGACCTTGTCTCATCGTCTTAACATCAGACCACTGCGAATCCCACCAGTCATTGTTGAGAGCGAATTTGTCCATCTCCGGATGGTAGATGAATCGCAGGTAACGGTAATCGATAAACCGTAGATCCTTGAGCTCTTGGTCGTTGTCCCATCGATAGCCATTCATCTGTTCTTTCAGAGGCTTATTGAAGACGCTGGACATTGGGTAGCTATAATCCTCGATTGTAACGTCGTGGACAGTGAACTCGCCCCATTGATTCTGTTTATTCTTAGCTGGGGATGTCGACCACTTTCTGTTGTGTTCAAAGCTCACCTCTACAACAACCCAAGTGCAATCTTTCAATGTGGTAGGAGTACCAATGAGCTTGATCCGCCATCTGGGCAGCCAGCGAAAAACAAGATACCCGATGCCACCAGTCAAACAACAAATGGCTATGTAGCTGATGAAACCAATGAAGTTGGTGGAGAAACCTGCAATAACCATGGTGAGGTCTTCGTTCTCGATGTAGAACTTCTGACTAAAGTTGCCTCCTTCCTCGAGCTCCTGGGTATCGGACCTCCTTGAGTCGAGTCGTTGAAGGAGAGGCTGCTCAGAGGAGGTTTTGCCTAAACCTGACGATTTACGTCTAGCGGGAGATGTAGTGCCTGCTTCGAGGTCGCGGTGGTGGCCATCGGCCATAAGCAAATCCTCATCGTCGCTTACATCCTCCACGGCCTCCTCATCCGAATACTCCGGTGGCTCGTTTTCATCTTGGAAGTAGGTAAAGCTAGAGATTGAGCCTTGTCTTTGCCTTGGTCGCTGGTACGCGAACGACGTGACGCTTGTTGGCACACTCTCGGAAATAGGTCCTGAGAAGGGCTACCATGGTCAATAGCTGTTGCGACTGTTACGCAGGGACATCTCACATACCTCGTCCGTGGCCATTTCAACCTCTGAGACAATACTTGCACTGTAAGTTGTGTCTGATTAGCCTCGCTTGATCGAATTTGGGTTGCTTCATGCGTACTTGCTCATGTTCGAATCTCTTCTTTGTAATCCCCTACCTACATAGGAAGAACTACTGCGGCGCTGAGCCGAGGAAGACCTCCGTGTTCGATTCATGTTGTCGGCGGCTTGTTGATTGCGTAGTCCTTCTGTCCTTCGAGCACTGTTCCGATTGTGCTTAACAGAAAGCACTCTCGTTCGTGGAGAGGCACGTGCAAATCGATATCATGCGGCAGCGGTAAGTCCTCAAGCAAACGCGCTGAATGCAAGGACGCGTAGTTTTTAATACAAAACAAGTTTACAGGCGTATCGTGTTGTTAATACATTTTTGTTTCTATCTGAGCCTCGTCAAGCACAGCTCTGATACTTGACGTGAACTTTCAAAGTTTAATTGGAGGCTTGGCGGATATATGCTCCGCTCGTGGGCAGTCACGTTCTCCAATTCAGCGACTCTTATCGATCAGTTTGCAATTTTGCTGTGGCGTCCACCAGGTGGAAGGTCACCCAATTTCTGCATTATTCTCTCTGCACCACTTCTTCCTTCAAGCACTGTGCGAGTGATTTGCAAAAATCCGAGATCGACAAAAGTACAAAAAGAGGCAGGAGTCGGTAGCCGAGAAAAACGGTCATAGTGCAGACTGCAGGGACCGCTTTTTGCATTCACCTCTTCAAGCTTCCCAACATTCATCCTTGACCCGATCCTTTCACTCTATCCTCAACAACTACCCAACAATGGCGGCCAGCAATATACCTGGACGGAAGGACGTTACAGCTCCGTAAGTCTCTCTTATAACCATTCTATCACATTGGCCATTTTTCTGTCTCTTGTTGATTCCATATACTGACATGTCTTTCGACCTCAGAACCCCACAGAACAGTATGTGTGCCTTCTACACATCTCGGTTGAAGGTGGTCTAACCCTCACAGCACCCGCGAACAATGCGCCCATATCCTCGCGAGCCCAGGCGCCTACCATCGGCAGCATCCAAGAAGGTCAGTAGTCACAGAGTTACTTGTCTGTTAGACTGCGCTAACCCCCACCAGAGGATCTTGACCGAGCCGCCGCGGCATCGATATTCGCAAAGAACCCTGCTCTCGTTGCCATGATGGAAGAGAAGCTTGGTAACCTCGTCGGCCGATCTTCCGGATACATTGAGTCACTACCCGAACCAGTGAGAAAACGAGTCACTGGGCTGAAGGGTATTCAGAAAGATCATGCCAAACTCGAGGCACAATTCCAAGAAGAGGTGCTACAACTCGAGAAGAAATACTTCGCCAAGTTCACACCTCTCTACGAGAAGCGAGCCAAGATCGTGAACGGTGAAACCGAGCCAACCGATGCCGAGGTAGAGGCTGGCAAAGATGATGAGGATGATGAGGATGGTGCTGAGGTTGAGAAGCCAGAGGCTGGCGAGAGCCAGGTTCCGGAAGATGCCAAGGGTATTCCAGAGTTCTGGTTGACCGCCATGAGGAACCAGCTCTCGTTAGCCGAGCTGATCACAGAGCGCGACGAGGAGGCTCTGAAAGCTCTCACCGACATCCGCATGGAATACCTAGAGCGGCCCGGGTTCCGACTGATCTTCGAGTTTGCGCCTAACGACTTCTTCACCAACACCACCATCTCCAAGACCTATTTCTACCGGGAAGACACCGGCTACGGTGGAGACTTCATCTACGACCATGCGGAAGGTGACAAGATTGAGTGGAAGGCTGGCAAGGACTTGACCGTGAGAGTTGAGAGCAAGAAGCAGCGCAACAAGAGTAAGACATGTATGATGTGAGCAAAGACCAGGCAGCTAACCATTTCTCAGACACCAAGCAGACCCGAGTCGTAAAAAAGACCGTCCCTACCGAGTCCTTCTTCAACTTCTTCTCCCCGCCTGCTGCACCCGGCGACGACGATGACGTTGCCTCTGATATCGAAGAACGCCTTGAGCTCGACTACCAGCTAGGTGAAGACATCAAGGAGAAGCTCATTCCACGTGCCATTGATTGGTTCACCGGCGAAGCCCTGGCCTTTGAGGAAATCGACGACGACGATGAGGCCGAGTTCGAGGACGAAGATGATGAGGACGATGATGAGGATGAGGAAGAAGATTCCGAAGACGAGGAAGAAGAGGGTGGCAAGCCAAGATCCCAACAAAACCAGTCAGAATGTAAGAACCAGTAAGCCATTGGCAGACAGCCTTTGGTCGGACATGATAGAGGAGATGCACACGTAACAGATGCACTGCGCTCAGGCATGAAGATTATTCACGAAGCATGAAAATGCGAAGATGAGCACTACGAGATACATGATGAAGTGGCCCATGCGGGAAGCAGAAAGCATAGCTGGCGCCGAGCAGTCTGTCCACCTACATATCGTCAAATGTGCTACAGACATGGTGGTGCGTCTCCCGGCGTTGGGTTATCAATGACTTTTTTCGTGCAGGTGAAGCCAGCATACTGAAATCCTGACAGAGTAATCCAAAAGTTCTTCTTCCCTGTCTGACCACCAGCCTCTGTATATTCGAGGCGGTGAGGACCAGCACCGTTTGCCCCGGCCATGGATGTACTACCGACTCACCTCCTCTCGAGTCTTTCGAGCCAGGAGCGGAAGAGGCGCATCGGAGTAGATCTCACTAACCATGCTGGGACATCGATTTGTTTCAGAATGCATGGGTTGATGCTGGTACACAAAGGATGGGCGAAAGATTGCCAACGAAGTAGATGGGGTAGGAAAGAAGACTGTAGAAGCACAGTGAGGCAAAGAGTGAACGAACACAAGTCAGCAGCCTGTCAGCATGCCCATCTCGCAGTTCCTCATGCAGATGCAAAGTCCTGCGACCAAAGTGTCAACGCTGTTTTACGTCCATCAAGGCGGAGGTTAAATTTTTAGGGGCACGCCAGCGAAAACACTAAGAACCATTAAGAAGCCGGAGGTGGGTCTTTTGCGTGTTCTTGATCTCCAACTGGCCCGTCGGTGCCCTCTAAGCGTGCTTGAGTCTTGTAGGCTTTCCCAGGGTTCGCGTCCACCGTGGTCCGCTCGGCCTCCCTGAAGAGGTGCCCTAGAATTATTCTCAGCTGGCTGAGCATAATCTGGTCTTAACACATCGCATCGTCTTGCAACTGCTTGACCCGTCTATCTCATTGTCACTTACTTTCTATCCCGTGTTTGTGGTGTGGCAACTGAAGAATTTGTTGGGACCATCACATATCACCCTCCGCTTACGACTTCACGAAGGACTCATGTCGAGGAGATAACGCCCCGGACCGGGCTTGACTACAGTTAGCAAACAATATGTCGTCTTGGGAAGTCGACGTGAGGGCATGGTTCCCTTCCCAGACCGAAGCTTATATCGGCGGTCGGCTGGTTGATAAAAAGCAGGGTAATGGAGAAAAAGTACAGCTCATCTTCGAATTGGACGATGGCTCACAACAGGTTGTCGAAAGCACGCAGTCGGCTCTCGCTGACACGCGGAATGCCTCCCTCCCACCATTGGCAAACCCTCCCATGTTCGAAGCGGCCGAAGACTTGACCAATCTGTCCCATCTTAACGAGCCGGCCATCCTACAAGCCATCAAGCTACGATATGCACAGAAAGAGATATATACCTACTCCGGCATAGTGCTGATAGCTACAAATCCTTTTGCCAGAGTTGACTCCCTCTATGTGCCACAGATGGTTCAGATTTACGCTGGAAAGCAAAGAGCCTCCCAGGCACCCCATCTTTTCGCTATTGCCGAAGAAGCTTACGCCGACATGTTGAGGGATACTCGGAATCAAACCGTCGTGGTCTCAGGTGAATCGGGTGCCGGCAAGACGGTTAGCGCAAAATATATTATGAGATATTTCGCAACCAGAGGAGCACCAGGCCAGAGCAGCAGGGGGAGCAAGTCAAGGGCCGACGCCATCAGCGAGACCGAAGAACAAATATTGGCCACCAACCCGGTCATGGAAGCCTTTGGTAACGCGAAAACCACTCGAAACGACAACTCGTCCCGCTTCGGAAAGTACATTGAAATCATGTTCGACAAGCACACCGACATCATTGGTGCACGCATACGAGTCTACCTGCTCGAACGCTCGCGTCTAGTCTTCCAGCCGTTGAAGGAACGAAATTACCATATTTTCTACCAGCTCGTTGCCGGTGCTACCGATGAAGAGAAGCAAGAGCTTGGCTTGTTGCCAGTGGAACAATTCGACTACCTGAATCAGGGTGCAGACCCCACCATTGAAGGAGTTGACGATGCCGCCGAATTCACTGCAACCAGAAAATCTATGACCACCATCGGCGTTGACGAACCCGTGCAAAAGGAGGTCTGGCGCATGCTGGCCGGTCTGCTGCATCTGGGGAACGTCAAAATCACTGCTACAAGGACGGACTCGCAACTTTCAGCGGCCGAACCCTCGCTCCTTCAGGCCTGCGAGACCCTAGGTATCAATGCCACCGAGTTCGCAAAATGGATTGTGAAAAAGCAGTTGGTCACAAGAGGAGAGAAGATCACATCCAACCTGACTCCGCAACAGGCTACGGTGGTTAGGGACTCCGTTGCTAAGTTCATTTACTCTTGCCTTTTCGACTGGCTTGTTGAGACCATCAATAGAGGCCTAGCAGCGGAAGACGTTTTGCAACGAGTCAACACATTCATCGGTGTGCTTGATATCTACGGTTTCGAGCACTTCGCAAAGAACTCGTTCGAGCAGTTCTGTATCAACTATGCCAATGAAAAATTGCAGCAAGAGTTCAATGCTCACGTCTTCAAGCTTGAGCAGGAAGAGTACATCAGGGAGCAGATTGACTGGACCTTCATCGACTTCTCCGACAACCAGCCGTGTATCGATCTCATCGAAGGCAAGCTTGGTATTTTGTCCTTGCTCGACGAAGAATCCCGACTGCCAATGGGCTCTGATGACCAATTTGTGACCAAGCTGCACCACAACTTCGCAGCTGATAAGCAAAAGTTTTACAAGAAGCCGCGATTCGGCAAGTCGGCCTTCACCGTCTGTCATTATGCGCTTGATGTGACATACGAGTCTGATGGCTTCATCGACAAGAACAGAGATACTGTGCCGGATGAACAGATGGAGGTGCTCAGGAGGTCATCCAACAAGTTTATGCTTCATGTGCTAGAGACCGCTGCATCAGTTCGAGAAAAGGATTCTGCTGGTGCCGCTGGTTCCAAGGCTGTTGCACAGGCTCCAGGTCGAAGAGTTGGGGTGGCGGTCAACCGAAAACCCACACTGGGCGGTATCTTCAAGAGCTCCCTCATTGAGCTCATGCACACAATCAACTCAACCGATGCCCATTACATCAGATGTATCAAGCCTAACGAAGCTAAAGAGGCATGGAAGTTTGAAGGGCCTATGGTTCTGAGCCAGCTCCGAGCTTGTGGTGTGCTTGAGACAGTCCGCATCAGTACAGCTGGCTATCCGACAAGATGGACGTACGAAGAGTTTGCCATGCGCTACTACATGCTTTGCCCCTCCAGTCAGTGGACCACCGAGATCAAAGACATGGCTCACAATATCCTCAAGAAAGCTTTGGGTGATGTTGCTCATCAAAAAGCGGACAAGTATCAACTCGGTCTCACCAAGATTTTCTTCCGAGCTGGTATGTTGGCATACCTCGAGAACATGCGATCTGCAAGATTGAAGGAATGCGCCATTATGATCCAGAAGAATCTCCGTGCCAAGTACTACCGAAGAAAGTACCTCGAAGCCAGAGAGTCGATCCTCGATATTCAGACTGCCATCCGAGGGTTTATGGCCCGCCAGAAAGCCGCAGAGCTCAGACAAGTTCATGCGGCGACTACGATACAACGAGTTTGGCGTGGCTCAAAGGATCGAAAAGCATATCATATCATCCGAAACAACATCATTCTCTTCCAGTCCGTTGCCAAGGGTTACACATGCAGGAAAACAATCTTGGAGACACGGTACAGAAATGCTGCTCTCACAATTCAAAGAGCTTTCCGATCTTGGCAATCGATACGTGCATGGCGCTCCTACCGCCGCAAGGCCGTTACTATTCAGAGCTTGTGGCGTGGAAAGGTGGCTCGTCGTGGATATAAGAAGCAAAGAGAAGAGGCTCGCGATCTTCGGCAGATCTCGTACAAACTGGAGAACAAAGTCGTCGAACTTACGCAGTCTCTCGGTGCACTGAAGAAGGAGAACAAATCACTCATGGAGAAACTCGATAGCTACGAGAGTCAATTGAAGATTTGGCGGTCGCGGCATGACGCCCTCGACAAGCGAGCCAAGGAGCTGCAATCAGATGCTAACCAAGCCGGTATTGTAGCTGCGAAGCTCAGTGCCCTCGAGGAAGAACATGGAAAACTGCAGTCTGCCCATGATGAGCACCTTGGAAATGCGAAGAGGCTACAAGAAGAAGAGCGCAAACTTCGGGAGTCCCTCAACGTATCCAGCAACGAATTGGAGAAGGTCAAGCAGATCAATGTCGGACACGAGTCAGATAAGACATCGTTGCGACAACAGATCAACGAACTACAAGATCAGCTTGAAATGGCCAAGCGAGCACCAGCTCCTAATGGTTATGCTGTTAATGGCGAAGCATATGCAAATGGCAATGCTGTGCAACCGGCCTCTGGTCTGATCAACCTTGTCTCATCCAAGAAGCCCGTCAAGAGAAGAAGTGCAGGTGCTGCCGAACGAATCGAGTCGGACCGCTATAGCGCCGCGTACAATGCTCGACCAATGTCAATGGCAATTGATACTCACATGAAAACACTGTCGGGATCTACCTTCAACCCTGGACTCGACAGCGTAGAAATGGAGCTCGAGAACTTGCTGTCACAAGAAGATGAGCTTAACGAAGAAGTCACGATGGGTCTGATCAAGGGCATCAAGATACCCTCACCTTCCGCAAACCCTCCACCCACAGACAAGGAGGTGCTCTTCCCATCCTACCTTATCAATCTCGTTACTTCCGAAATGTGGAACAATGGTTTCGTCAAGGAGTCAGAACGCTTCCTCGCCAATGTCATGCAATCCATCCAACAAGAAGTCATGCAACACGATGGAGACGAAGCCGTCAACCCTGGAGCCTTCTGGCTGTCTAACGTCCACGAAATGCTGTCGTTCGTCTTCCTTGCTGAAGATTGGTACGAGGCACAAAAGACAGACAACTACGAGTACGACCGACTGCTTGAAATCGTCAAGCACGATCTTGAAAGCTTGGAGTTTAACATCTACCACACCTGGATGAAGGTGTTGAAGAAGAAGTTGCACAAGATGATTGTTCCTGCCATTATTGAATCACAATCCCTGCCTGGCTTCGTTACGAACGAAAGCAACCGATTCTTGGGCAAACTCTTGCCATCCAACAACACTCCTGCCTATAGCATGGACCAATTGCTCAGTTTGCTCAACAATGTCTTCAAGGCGATGAAGGCCTACTACATTGAAGATTCGATTGTGACTCAAACTGTCACTGAGCTTCTCAGACTTGTTGGTGTCACCGCCTTCAACGATTTGCTCATGCGTCGTAACTTCCTCTCTTGGAAGCGTGGCCTCCAAATCAACTACAACATCACAAGAATAGAAGAGTGGTGTAAGAGTCACGACATGCCTGAAGGTACACTGCAGCTTGAGCATCTCATGCAAGCCACCAAATTGCTGCAATTGAAGAAGGCAACACTGAACGATATTGAGATCATTCAAGACATCTGCTGGATGTTGTCACCGAACCAAATTCAAAAACTCCTCAATCAATACCTTGTCGCTGACTACGAACAACCAATCAATGGTGAGATCATGAAAGCCGTTGCATCGAGAGTGACAGAAAAGAGTGATGTGCTCTTGCTGGCACCGGTGGATATGGAGGACAGTGGTCCTTATGAAATTGCAGAGCCCAGAGTCATCACAGCTCTGGAAACATACACGCCATCATGTAAGTTTTCCCATGACCTAGCTATGGAACCCGATACTAACGTCTTCTCAGGGCTACAAACTCCACGATTGAAACGTCTTGCTGAAATTGTATCAGCACAAGCTATGGCACAACAAGATAATGTCGTCGATGCAATCAGTGAGACAGATGAGATTTCTGCCTAATGATGATAGGAGTTTTTTAAACGCGATTAAGATCAGGGTTGTGATGACTGTGCTAATTATAGTTCTGACGATGGACAAGCAAACCAGCAAGCACTTTGGCATAGCAACAGGTGTTCAGCAATATTTGGGGATGTCCGTCTGTACTGTAGTTCACGGCGGCGCACCGGATATGAATGTGGTCGGTATATTTCACTTCTTGTTGCACAAGCACTATCTATTTAGTAGTCAGTTTGGTAAACGATGGAGGATAAGATTCCACATATCAAATAGTTCAGTTGCGGGCTGCATGTTTGATAGTTGTGATACAAGGCATGTTTGAGAGAAACTGAAAGCTGGAAGATGAGATACTGTGCAGGAGTGAGCTGTGCCTGCATGACGTGCACGAGCTAAAGGGGTACATACATAATGAGGAACGAAGATGTCTTCTACTATAATTGCGTGTTGTTAACCGAGGCAAAGCTGACTTGTGCTTGATCGTCATCTGAAAGAGCTTCACTATGCTGTTCTTCCTCTTATTGTATCGACTTCATCATGGAGGACAATATGTCTGAAGTGGCGGGTTCTAGGCATCATCCCTATCGCCCAATGCATAGATCAATCTCGTCTTCACGTGCTAACATACCAAAGTCGGGCGCGGGTCCTGAGAGCTAGCTCCTCAAGATCAGGAAAATTGTGCTGAAGGGGTGTACAACAACCAATGAGACCAGGCAGTGGGGGCCTACAGTACTTGAAGCAAGGATCTTTCGTTCTCTTGATCAAATATTCCAGCGTTTCTATCACATGAGCAGTAGGAGGTAGCTACATCAATTCTAGCATGCACTAAACTCTACCAGTCCTGACAACTAATCACTGCACCTTCCCGCTCCTTTCATCACTATTTCTTCCCTCATTGAATTCCTTGGCCTTCTCCGGCTTCGTTCCAGTTCCAGTCCCAGCATGCATCTGCTCGATGGCCAACGGCACCTCGGCGCCCCCGACCTGGATCTGCGGGCCAGTGAACGTCTTGCGCGCGCCCAGGACCCAGGTGCCCACCGCAACCACGCCAATAACCCCGAACGCGGCGGAACAGTAATTCATGTTATCGGCGGTAACGGGGCCGACCCGGTGGGAAATTGAAGTCGACACAGGCGAACAGCAGGAACAGCAGGCCGCCGGCGTTGATCCAGAGACCCCACCTGCCCAGACTGTAGCTGGTGCCGTGAATGGTGGCGTGGCGGCCCGTGGTGAAATACAAGAGCAGCCGCACGAACAGGGGCATGGCGTAGCTGAGGTAGAACCCGAATGTCGCGATGCTGATGACCGTGCTGAAGCCCTCGTAGCTCGCGAAGTAGATGCTGTTCAGCGCCATTTGCACTCCCGTGCACAGCAGGATCGAGTAGATGGGCACGTGGGTGCGTTTGTCCACGGCGCTGAACAGGCTGGGGAACGGGAGGCCGCGGTCGCGTGCGAATGCGTACAAGGAGTGGGAGCCTTCGGCCATGAGGCTGTTGGCGCATACGAGCACGATTACTGCGATCATGGTGGCCAGCCAGGTCGGGGCCCCGATGCTGCCGGTGCTGTCGTAGAGGATCTGGATCAGTGGCACGCCGGTGCTGGTGCTGAGTTTTTCGAAATGCCGGCTGAGTGTTACATTGCTTGCTGCTGCGACAAGCGCGATCAGGTAGGTCACAAGCACGGTGTGCCAGCGCTCGATGACGTAGTTGGGGTTGTTGAGGTTGGCCATGCCGAGCACGAAATTTGCGCCGATGAAGTTGTTGGTGGCGCCCATGGCGATGATGCCGGTCAGCATGAACCAGCCTGTCACGTAGCTTAGCAGTCGAGCGATTCGTGGTGGCGCCAGGATGGCCATCCAGGAGTATTGCCCGCCAGCGCTTGGGTAGGCGGAACACATCTCGGCGAAGGAGTAGGCGACAAGAAGACTGAAGGCTGAAACGCCGAGCCAGGAGTATACCATGACTGGAGGCCCGCCGGAAGTTATACCTACTGTTAGGACGCCGCCGAGGGCTGTCCAGCAGGTTACTATGCTGAAACTGAAACCAACCATGCCGAGGAGGGAGAAGGAGCGTTTTGGCTCTGTGGGGGAAACGGTATTAAATACACAGTGCATCCACCCACAGGTATTGCAGACCCATCATGGAAGAGAAAGTAATTGCGTCCGTAATGGTCCTGGAAGTCCTTTCTCCTAGGGCGCCGGCCAACTGGAGTGTCTTAAGGTTTGCAGAAGTGAGCTGCAATTTCTGGTTGTTGCCCCAGACGTAGCTTAGTGTGGCATATTGAAAATTCAACAGTGCCATATCCCGGAACTCGACAAGACGTCTTTCCTTCACATTTATCAGTCGAAAGACTGTCACTACCCTACTCAATCTTGTCAGCATAGAAAACTTGCTTCTAGACACAGTCAAGGAAGGGTGATACCTTTGTGCCTCATATCTAAAGTCCGTGCGGCTACAGTTTCCATGATTTGTGAGACATTCGTTCAGCCAGCACTTGGGCAGATCCAAGTCAATGAGAGATGGTCTTTTTCGTCCGCCAAAGATGATTTGGGTGGGCAAAGCTCAGACTTCATGGAACAAGTCCTCGGTAGCCATGTGGGTTTCTGTGTCGAAAGTTTGGAAGCATTCGCTCAAGACTGCCCAAGAATGGGGTAGCACATCAATTGTCTTGTCAACTGGTCCCGGCCTTATCGGCTCGTCGAATTCATTGAAGGAGTACCACTTTAGTGACGGACGCCGCAGGTAAAACAAACAGGACTCTGTTCTTCCTTTCCTCACATCAGCGGGTAATTTCCAGCGCATTCCCAGTGGCGGTTTGAGGGCTGCGCTCCAGTATATGTTGGCTTGACATACTGGGTTATCATCAAACAGGACCGATTTCAAACCTCGGACATTTGAGGAATCCATAACGTGAATTATGGCCCTACAAAAAGGACAAGTCGCAGCTGATGTATCAATCCTCTGTTGCCTTCCCAAACACCATCGCGGGTGCGTCTTTTCCGATGTGTCATATCGGAAGGGATACTTTCCATATACCTCGTGCCCTTCATTAAGCCTTTGTAGTGAGTCGACAGTTGGATTCCGAAGGTACTCGAAATAAATTTCAGAACAATATTCGCAGAGCCTCATTTGGATCAGGCTAGAAGTTTCTCTGGCAGTGTACGAAGTATTGTGCTACCTTAAAGTCGGTGCCTTTCAAGGTCGACGATTGTGACTGGACCTGGAACCAAGATAGTTCGTTTTTGATACTGAGGCTGAAAAAAACACAAAAAGACGAAATCTAGGCAAAGAATGCCCCTGTGATGATGAACTTCGCCAGCAGGCTGAAGGACAAAAATGTCGCCAAGAGTGCCAAGGCTCTGTGGCCGTTCATGCTGAGTGTGAAGCATGAGTTTGAATACCAGCCTACTCGGTAGTCTATCATCATAGCCGTCAGCCGCTTTTATTGCTTGGCATTGTACCAAGATCACAATAGTATGCCTAGCTTGGCCGACAAGCTAAAGCATATGTAACCGCAACTGGCTCACACATGTTGTAGGCACCCTGCTTTAGATATCATTCGACAACGATACGAGGCAGCTAGTCTGACAGGTCCCGCAGAGACTTCGACCTGAGCCACTCATCTATCACAAAGGGCTGATCGAAATGCTTTGCTTAGTAAACAAGGGCTGACAAGGCTGCTAATGCAGGTAGCAAGGCTAAGTGCCCCAAGGACAAAGTGCTGGGTTAGCACTTGCATAGATAGACAATCAGACAGAGTATCGACCATTTGTGCCATTGAATATGCGCCACGGCGTAGAGTCTTTCTATGTGGTTGGATTTAGTTATAGAGCGACCACTGCCCATTACCTAACGCCTACTTGCGTAATAACGTCGCTGCGCTACCACTATAGATAAACGTACTATCAGGGACCTTACAGGATAACAAGTTATTAAATATAGTTCTAGGCTTTACTAGATAGAGATAGAAGTATAACGTATACTATAGTCGAACAGGTGCGGTTAAGATATAACTTAAGTTAACTATAAAAGCTATAGAATAGACGTAGAAGTTATATATCTATATACTTATAAATCATTTTCTAATAAGGTAGTCTTTAGTATATTAGTATACCTAGTATATTTAGACTATTATACTAACTATACTAGGGTTACCTCCTTTAGTTTAGCGTACCAAGCCTTTAGTAATTATATGCACTAAGCTTTCTTACTTAACCTTTTATATCTTCTATTAGAGCGTATAGCGGTCGTAGTTCGTAATAATATCGTAGTTTAGTCTTATTATTACTAGACTAGCGTATAATATAATAGTTTAGTTAGTAATAAACGCTCTTTATAGTTTTAGAAAATTTAGAATATATTAGACGCTATACGTCCTCGTTTAAAGATAATTCTAATACTTAGAAGTTATTTAGTAATTAATAAGTCGTCTATTAAGTTCTACGATTATAAAAAAGATAAGTATCGTATAAGGTATAAACTAACTAATAAAGGCTTCTATATCTTTATTCTCTATAGTTATAAAGATCTACTATATAATTTTATAGTATTCTTAAGTTAAAACAGTATCGAAGAGGTTCTAAAGAATATCGTAATTAATATATCGTTAAAGAACTATTTATAAAAGATTAAGAAATATTAAGAACGACTAAGTAGTAATAGTAAAGCTATTATCTTAAAAAGTAGTAGTATAGATACTATATAAACGATTAATAGTTAAGTAAAGATAAAATATCTACGTTTACTACGTTAATGATCTATTTATAAATATATCGTTAATTAAGGTATTATTAACGATTAATATTAAGGTCTATAGTACAATAAGAGTTAATAAATTAAAATTTTTATTTTCTTTACTTACGATTAAGTATAAATTCGAACTAGAATTATCTCTAGATTATTAAATAATCCTTATCGTTAACGATTTTACGATATATATAGTTTAAAAAGACGTCTAAAGAGAAAATATCGTATTCTTTATTTCTATAGTCTACGATTCTTACGATAATAAACTCGTAGTTTAACGTACTAAAGCGAATTTATTAATAAGAACTATACTAAGTAGCTTTACTACTATTCTTATTCTTTAATCGAAAATTACGATCGATTATAACCTATTTATAGGTACTATAGATCTATTTAATCGTTTATAAGTATTTAAAAGCGTACGAAGACCTTACTAGAATAAATAGACGAAAGAATAGACTAAATATATTATAGATCTCTATTACGACGATGTATTTATTATTTAGACGCGTTACTAGAGTAAAAATAAAGATCGAAGCCGTCTACGTAAGCGATTTCTTATACTATTAATAGAGGGGTTGATAGAGGTTATAGAGAACGTTTATATACTAGTCTAAATCTCGAAACGTAATTACTATATATAGATAGACTCTTAAACTCGAAAGTATACTAGACGAGATCCTTTAGGCGAGGTTATTAATTATACTACCTCCCCTTACACCTTACGAACCGATATTTATTCTAATAAGTATATAAAGTATATCTACGATAGTAAGAGCTACTAAATAGCGTACTACGACGTCTATAACCTTATAATTAGACTAGAGGACCGTCGAGAGTAAGAAGGAGTTAAATTTATACTAGGCGTTTTATAATACTACGTTTAGTCTATATAAGGTTAAACTATAGTCGTATTATCGATAAGTATACGTAAATTAAGATCTAGTATATATATAAATTTATACTATTATAAGATAAAATTATAAAGTATATACTATAGGGTAGTAGTCTTAAAATAATGCGCGCTAATTATTAATTTTTATAAGCGAAGAGGATAGCTAAGTCGTAGTATAAGCTAATTTATTTTAAATAGGCTAGTATAAGTGTTCGAATAGGCTAAAGATTATTAAATACTCTAGAAAGAAGTATAGTAAGGTTTAATAATATTACGTCCGTTTTTAACTCTATACTACTTTTTTAAAAATCTATTATTTCGTACTATAAGTTTAAACACGTATTGTATAATACTTAAAAGGCCTTTAAACGAGATCTCTAGTAATATAAGAAGAGGAAAAGACCTTACTACCTTCTAGCTAGACGAAATATTCGATTTAATAAAGGGCGACGTAGGAGCTAATGCGATAGGGTCGGATTCTCTAATAGAGGTACTTTATAGTAACGAGTATAATTAGACGCCTTTAAAATCGATCTACTACTACGTTACTAGTACTACTAAGATTAGAAGGTAGCGATAGATAAATACTAAGTAAATAACTTATTATTATTCTATATACGCGCTAGTAGTTCCTTTATATATATACCTATAATAGGGATAAAGAATAGCTGGCCTCTATAAGGGGTACGAAATAAAGAGATTAGTCAGATAGCTAGGAAGTACTAGACTAAGTAGCTTTACTTATAGACTAATTAATTACGCTAGTAGACTAACTAGCTCTACTAGTAGATTAACTAGTCTACTCTAGGTTAAACTAGCCCTTTTAGGGTTACTATTCTTAATAATAAGTATTTACTCTAAACGAAGTTCGAAAGACGTTCGTAATAGATCTAGAACTACTTAAAAAAGAAGTAAATAAATAGTTATATACTCTCGATAAGAAAAAAGAAGAATATTTACTTTATAATCTAGAGTACTATCTAGATTAGTAAAAAGTTTAATATCGTCTTTATAAAATAAGATTTAGACGTACTATACTATAAATACTCCGCCTAATAATATTTATAAGTACTAAAAGTGTAGATTCTACGGATCTAGTCTTTAAATATAAAGATATAATAGAATAACGCCTTAATCTATACTAATAATTAGATTACTACCTAGCTTAAAGAGTAAGGTATTAAGATTAAAGAATAGCCTACTAATAGTCTAGATCTTAGTTTAATTAAATATATTTAACGAATACTAAAGAACCGTCTTAACTAGAACTATCTATACCTAAAGAATATAAGTAAATCGAAGGCTACTATTAAGGCTACTCCTTTACGACTAACTATATAAGGATAGTTAGAGCGCTAAGGGGCAGAACCTAAGAAGGTTAACTATTACGAGATATATAGTATATATAAAGCCTAGGAAACTAAGAAAACTAGAATAACTATAAATAGTTAAGATATAGAAACTAGATATAAAGGTAGGGGTAAGTAGGTAATATAAGTTAACTACAAAGAACTATCTAGAGAGTGACTATAGTTAGAGTTATATATATAGACTAGGGTATCTATTATATCTATTATGTCTATTCGATAGTCGTAGTAGTCGGATAGATATTAGGTTACTTTATTAGGTAAGGTTCCGTTTAAACTAATTCTAATTGGTTCACGAGATTTACTGGCCGCCTAACGGCCGTGTTTATCCTGTTTATTAGGCCGTTATTAGGCTGTCGTATAACCTGATAAGGCTGGCGTGTAACAGCTACCTACGGGGCATTCGAATAGATAATTATCTTAGAATAAGAGGCTATTAACTAGGACCTTATTAACGATCTAATTAGGTTAATAAATAGCCGAGTAAATATAGTACTTACTACGGATAGTTAGTATACGCGCTACTAATATCTAGCTTATCTATATAATTTCCTAATTAGATAATAACCACGGCTTTAATACATTATTTATAGTTAATTAATTAAAAATCTATTCTTTTTTATAGCTGTAGTAGTAATTTAATATGGTTGTTAAAATATATAAGTAGGAAATTTAAGGCGCGGACGTAATATTATTAAACCCTACTATACGTTATAAATAGTGTATAGTAACTACTAAGGATTAATTATATATAACTTACGTGAACGGGCGTTAAGTTCTTTACTAGCTCGTCGTTTACGAGATTTACTATCTATTACTTTAAACTTCCGTACTCTTACTTCGTCCTTATAAATAAGTAATAGCGTCCTATTCGATTCTTCCATCGCTATACTAACGCACTAATGCGGAGTAAGAGCTCGAAAGTTAGAGTTAAAAGGGTAATAGCTACGCGCGGCGAACTGTCCTATAAGCTCTTCGACTACGGGCTGGACATGTTCATTTATAGGTATTAGTCTAACCGTCCTTTAATCACTTCCTTTTAGTAAAACAAATATGATCACGTCGATGTCTTATTTAGATTCCGGCGCGACTATTAAGTTAGTTATATATGCTGCATGGTTTTTATCTAACGATGGTAAATATTAACTCGGTGAATTAGGTTCGGCTAGGCGCTGCCTAAAAAGGGTTAAGGTATTCCGGTCGCTTAGACGAGGATCCTCTAGGTCGAGTATATCTTAGTCTACACTAGGCCTCTATAGATCGCGACCTAGGGAGGTACTAGGCACGTTACGACTTATAATTAGGCTGTTGCTAGGTAAAGACGCCCCTGGGGTGAGGTGTTCCTCTTTAAAATCATGAGTCGCGTTTAAGTATATAGAGGGGCGGAGAGGTCTAAAAAAGACTAGGTACACGTCTCGCCGAATGAATAATGACGTTAACTCGTTAAAACCCCAGCTTTGATCCGCGTGTACAGTGGGTAGTACTAATTATACGCCGATCGCACGCGTCAACGCGCTTTTTTCTAAATCTATAGCTTCTAACCCATTGTTTAATCCACCACTACACTATACCTAAAGCACCTCTACGCGAGATCGTAGGTAATTCTAGAAGAGGAAAAGACCTAGATACTTTCTAACTAAGTAAGATATTAGAACTAGTAAAGGGTAGAGTAGAACCAGCTAAATAAGGTTATATCTTAAACTTAGCGCCTAAAACCTATCGCGATATAATCTAACGTATTTTAACTTAATCTACTACTAAGCTTATTCTAAAGCTAGAATATTTAATTAATTATATTAATCGTAAAGAGCGATCGATTCTACGTATTATAAAAACTAATTTAAAGATAAAAATTAAGAATAACTAGTTTAAAAGTAGTATAAAGAGGTACTTTAAAATAATTAAAAAGATTCTAATAAAATATAGTATAAGATATTAAATATTAAAGAAGCGACCTTTTTTTATAAAGAAAAGTATAAAGATAGGTAATATTTAGTATATAGTATAAAAGAATTAGATTACTAGTAAATAAAAGATATTTATATTTAATAATAAATATTTACTAAAAAGAGGCGTCGAATTACGCCTTAAATAGATTTAAGGTTATTTAAAATAAAAGTAGACTAGCGATTATATATATTATACTAAGAAAGAAATAGATATTTCTTTTATAATTTAAAGCGTTATTTAGATTAGTAAACGCTTAAATATTATATTTATAAAACGAGATTTAAAATTACTTTAAAAGAGGTATAATGAATAGTTCTATTTTTAAGTACTAAAGAATTAGGTACTCCGGATCTATTAACTAAATATAAAGTAGTAATAAAATAACGTACTAATCTATATCTATAAAGAGGTCCTTACTTAGCTTAAGGATAAAGATATAGATCGTATTAAATAGCTACTTAACTCGCTAGATCTTAGCCTAATTAAATACGTCTAACGAATACTAAAGGATCGCCTAAATAAGAATTATTTATAGCTTCGGGTTATAGGTAAATCGAAGACTACCTATAGAGTATTTATATAGGCTATCGTAACTAAGTAGAAAGGTATAGATTAGGACCTAATTAATAATCTAATTAAGTTAATAGATAGCCGAGTTAATACGGTACTAAAGGCGAAAGGCTAATATACGCGCTACTAATACCTTAATTTCTATGTATATATATATATATATATAAAATACGTAAACTTAGGGCTTTAGTATACTGTTTATACGTAAATACTCGAATATCCGTATATTTTTATAGTTGTAGTAGTAATTTGTATATGGTTAACTAAAATGGGTAGGTAGGGAAATCGGTACATCGGCGTATAATTAGTGCTACCCACTGTATGTTCTTTAGGGTTAGGAAGGCGGCACTTTCTATAAAGGCTCGCCGATATGGTTTCCCAGACCGACGTTTTAAACATTCACTATGCTCATCGGCTATAAAGACACATGGTTCATGGGCGCGCTCGATCCGTTGCGCTTCTATGTACGCCTCAACGAGCCGATCAACATGCGACTCAAACTTAGTTTCGTTATACATAAAATGGTGCGGATCGCGAGCGTGCAGGAGAGATCGGCGTGCTTCAACACGATCTGGGTCCTCGGCGAGCATCGTGGTGATCTTCGCTGACCGGAAGCCAAGTCTGTAAGCCTCTTTTGCGAGTCGATTCTGAGCTTGCGAAGTTGCCTCGACCATATTTCTGACACCGTCCTGCTCAAGCAAGATCGACCTAGCGGAGTTGGACGATGGGTTACTGTAAGTAAGATACCGATATAACCGAATCCTAGAAACTTTTCAGGGTTCTGTGTTCCTCCGTTATCCTCTGCGCGTACAATTTGTTCCATTTAGCCCTAAGCTAAATATGTACGCTAGCAGTTCGACACCCCATTATTCAATCACCATTTGCTAGCTATAGAGTAGTCTAGTAGTCGTATTTGTCAAGAATGGCAACCCCAAAAGGGGCTAGTCCAACCCAGGGTGGACCAGTTGATCCACCAGTGGAGCCAGTAGGCCTAGTGCTTTCCGGCCACCTAACCAACCTCTCTATATCGTACCCCTTATAGGGGCTAGCTATTCTTTATCCCTGTCATAGGCACATATATAAATAGGAACTCTCGACGCGTATATAGAATAATAATATGTTATTTAGTCACTATCTACCTACCGCTACCTACCAATCTTAATAGTATTAATGGTATTATTCGAACCGCCTTATCGTTCTATATACGTATATACTAATATATCGTATTTAAAATAGCTAGTATAAATAAAATAATAAGATCTTTAAATTTTAAGTAAATAACGAAATCTAGTTAAGGCTAATTTAGACCCGATCTCGATATTCTTTATAGGTAATATCTTAATTAAGAACGTTCGTACGTACTTATAATAATCTATATTGTATTAGTAAGCTAGTATAGATATATTCTATTAATAGTAGAAGTTAAAGAATCTATTATAGGCGTTAAAGTCGCTAGTTCGCTTGTTTTTATTTTTCTTTTAATATATTCTTAACTAACTCGTACTTTATACTAATATTAATATAATACGCGATCTAAATCGTAAAGAATTATAAAAAAAAAAATAATAAATATTAAGATAAAGCGCTAACTAGCTTATTAATTTTAAATAATTAAAACTATACCTATAATAATTTTAATATAAGGCCTATAGTCGATTAAGAATCTACTTATATAAAGAATTATATTTTAATATTTTAAAACTATTAAATAATATTTCGCTCTCTATAGTAATAGTATAGTAAATAAAATTTTTTTTATATAATTTTAGGAAGTTTAAACTATTTTAAACCTTATATATAATCGCTTTAAGGCGATTCTAATACCTAGAAGCTATTTAATTATTAATAAGTCTATTATTAAATTTTATAATTACTAAAAGAATAAATATTAAATAAGATATAAGTTAGCAAGTAAAAGCTTTTATATATTCGCTTTTTATATCTTTAGAAATCTATTATATAACTTTATAATATTTTTTAATTATAATAATCTTAAAAAGGTTCTTAAAGATACTAAGATTAATATTTAAATAAAAAATATTTAAAAGAGAAAGAAAGATTTAAATAATAACTAATCCTTTTTAGTTAAACTTTTATTTTAAAGGATAATAATATATACGCTTTATAAGTAAATTATAGTTAAATAAAGATATTAAACGTTTACTTATTATACTAATAATCTTTTTACTAATATATTATTAACTAAAATATTATTAATAATTAGTATTAGTATTTATAGTACTATAAGAATAAATATATTTAATTTTTTATTAATTTTACTAATAATTAAGTATAGATTTAAACTTAAATTAGTTTAAAATATATAATTAGTTCTTATTATTAATAATATTATAGCTTATATAATCTAAAAAGATTATAAATAATAAAATATTATATTTTTTATATCTACGATTTATAGATTTTATAATTCTAAAATTATAATTTAATATATATAAATAAGATTAGTTATATAAGGTATACTGTGGTGAAAATTAAGGGTGCTCCATTTGAGATCATGTAATAACTAGATAGGATAGCTAGAAGGACGGATGATGTTCACTCTTCTCGTTGCTCTCTTGATGATGATTGTTCTTCTTAAGAAGACATCTTCTAAAAGTAGCTATATGTAGTGTACTCGGTAAACTTGCCTTATAAGGAATGCACTGTATTCCCACGATAATACTTATAAGCTAAATATAAATTTAGTAACTAAAGATCGTTATTAGTTATAATTAATATATAAATAATATCGACCTTTATAATTACTTATATATTTATAAAACTATATAATAACCTTATTAAACTAAGTAAAAAAAGAAAATTATTAAATTTATTATCGATATTTATTCTATGAGTATCTTTATTATTTAATAATAATATTAAATTTAAAATATTTAAAAATAATAATCTCGTAAGTAATTTTTTTATCTAACTTATTATAGGCCTTATTAAGATTAAAGAGAAGATATATATACTAGTATAGATTATAAATCGAAGCTTTTATACTTAAATAAATTATTAATCTTAAGGATATCGTAAGTATAATTCTTTAGGCGAGATTATTAATAATACTACTACCTTTAGAGCGTTTAGAACTACTGACTATTATAACGACTATATAAAGTATCTATACGTTAGTAAGAGCTACTAGGGTTAATATTATAGGACGAAAGGCCTTATAATCAGGCTAAAGGATCGATATTAGTAAGATGGGGTTAATATTAACACTAGGCGACAGCGATCTCGCTTTATAACACCAGGATTTATCTATATAAGGCTAAACCGCGGCCTTAAATGCGTAATAATGCATAGAATCAAGATCTGGTACACGTACAATATTATACTCACTTCAATGAGATTATTTCTATGTAATGACCACCTGGTGGTACTCCCGTAGTGGAGCCGCTAAATGGAACAAATTGTACGCGCAGAGGACCTGAGGGATGAAAGCTTAAGTTCAGGGTCAAAAAAAGGATTGGAGGTCTATCTGGAGTAGTTGTGGAGTTCATGTAAGCCTATTCATGTGCGGGGTAGATAAGGTATTTCCTTCACTACCTCGGTGTTCTCGATCACCTCTCGATCGAGCTATCCTACTGTTAGCCTCTAACTGTTGATAACTGTAGCTAGCGGTCACTCAGGGACACTTTAGTCTTCTTGCCGCCTAAAAAGAGGTCGTTTATCCGGTCCTAGTTGGCCATTTTCCTTCTGTATCTCCTTTAGTATTTCCCTACAATCCTTCTTTGATGGACGTTCGTAGATAGGATACTCATTATCCAGTGCTTATTATATTAACATATTAGACGTACGCTTTTACTCGCGCGTCTGAGCTATATTGAATCGACGACAACGGCCTCTGGATCTACTATATTTACGATCTCTCCTATTTACAGTGCTGTTCTACCGCGTTTGAGCGCTATCTTGAACAGGAATAGTGCCGGCAATGACGGTCACACACACCGAGACTTACCTTAGCTTTAGCAATCAAACCTCGCCTATATACAATGCCGATTTAGCCCTCGTTCTGTTGATCAACTTGCCAACAACACTTGCTCCTGACTCCACATCTGATTGAAATAAGGTTCAGTGGTTCAGGTGTCCTCGGTCGTGAACCCAGTTATCCTCTTTGGCTTGATAGGTTACCGAGGACTACAGGCAATGCTTGAACCGTATAAGAAGAGACCACGGCGACTTGGCTCGTTCGTGGGGATTTGTTGTCAACTCACTTCTCTTTCCCCTACCAGCAATCTTGCCAAGCTCTCAGATCAGACACGACCATCCATCTGTTGAACATGGCTGAGAAGAACGACATCGAACATGTTCATACCGGGGAGCGAAGACCTTCACTGCTCGGCGAGTTGAGAAAGACGGATACTGTGGATACCCTTCACAATGATGAGGCTGTCAAAGTTCTTGCCGCTTACCATGGTAACGAGGAGTGGACAGAAGCTGAGGAGAAGAGGGTTGTCAAGAAGATCGATCGAAGGCTACTACCTCTTTTGATTTTGACATACGGAGTGCAGTACTACGACAAAGCTATGTTGTCACAAGCGGTAAGCATTGGCCGTTACTCGCTTGCAGACTTTTCTGACTTTGTGATAGGCAATCTTCGGTCTACGAACAGACCTCGATCTGACCAAGGGCAACCGTTACTCGTTCTCAGCTGCCATCTTCTACCTTGGCTTCATCGTCGGTGCAACTCCCGCTATCATCATGGCTCAACGCTTTCCCATTGAACGAGTTGCATTCGCTATTGTTTGCTTATGGGGTATTTGCCATATGTGCACGGCCGCATGCCACAGCTTTCAAGCCCTCTATGCCCAGCGGTTCTTCCTCGGCGTCCTTGAGTCTGGTGTCAGTCCTATGTTCATGCTCGTTGTGGCAGGCTTCTACAAGAAGGATGAGCAGGCGTTGAGGATGGGTGCTTGGTATTGTGCGACAGGTCAGTACCAGCAAGTTCACTCTCTACGGACACGAAAGCTAATCCCGAGGTAGGCTATGTTAGCATCGTCGCACCGTTGATCAACTACGGATTGGGTCACATTAAAGGCTCCCTTCACTCCTGGCAGTACATGTATCTCGTGGCCGGTTCCCTGACCGTCGTATGGTCTTTTGTCATCCTCTTCTATATGCCACCTGATCCAATCCGAATGAAAAGTCTCACCGAACGTGAACGATATATTGCCGTTGCCCGTATGCGTATCAACAACGCAGGCGTTCGAAATACTCATTTCAAGAAAGAGCAAGTCGTCGAAGTTCTGATGGATATCCGTTTCTGGATTGTCTTCTCTATGGCCTTTCTGATTATGATCGCCAATGGACCGGTCTCCACCTTTAGTCCGATCATTATTAACAGCTTCGGATACAGCACGCTCAACTCGCTACTTCTTACAATGCCCTCAGGAGCAATCATTGGCACTGTTGAACTCGTGGCGCCATACCTTGCGTATAAGTACCCCGGAAACAGGACCTGGATTATCGCTATCTGCCAGTGTGGTACGATTCTTGCTGCGTTGCTGTTATGGAACTTGCCACGCTCAGCAACAGGCGGACTGCTCTATGGTGTCTTCACTCTTGCAACTTTTGGTGGAGGTTATGCCATCCTCATGGGAATCCAGACTGCAAACACAGCCGGATACACTAAGAAATCAGTCACAGCGTCGGGGATCTTCCTTGGGTATTGTCTCGGTACGCTCAACCATCCCATGCTAAGTGGTCAAGCTAATATGCTATAGGCAACGTTGTCGGTCCCCTCGTCTTCAAACCCAAGGACGCGCCACGGTATGCCCCGGGCTTCATCATCGTCGTTATTACAAGCATCATTGCTGCGGTGCTGTCAATTGTGTATCGATATGTTTGTGTCTGGGAGAACAAGAAGAGGGATAGGATGGGTACGGAGGCGTTTGATCATGCTTATGAGGATGATTTGACGGATATGAAGAATCCGCAGTTTAGGTATCAAATCTGAGGTGATGCAGTGGAGCGGAGAGCAAGCGCAAGGATTATTCCTCGTTGAGCTTGACAAAATCGCCAAAGCGGGCGAGTATTCTGACTCGGTGGTTTCTAAGGACAAAACAACTGCTATGCACATTTATTGCTTCCTACTCTCCTGAGCCGCTTACTCAAGCACATTTTTCCACTTCGCGCAACTGAGAAGCCGGTATAGCATTACTGATGTTGCTAGTTCCCTACCCCAATGAGCAATACACGAGACCAATTGCAATCCCAACTGTCATGACCCAATGCACACATCGTTGCAATCATACAGACCCATCTAGGTAGGATTCGTCTCGCGCTCGCGAAAAACAAACATTCACGTCCTTACTCGAACCAGCTACAGTACACACAGTCCAGGACCTCAAACGCACAACAAACAAGACCCCACGCAATAAAGACAAAAAAGGAAAAGAAATTTTTCCTGCACCGATAATTGAACTCGGATCTCCTGGGCGTGAAACAAGTCTGCGAGCAACGAAAACCAGGTATGATAACCATTACACCATGCCGGAGAGGAGAATGTGTGTTGATTCTGGATGGAGTTGGTGGTGGTTGAGGATATGCGTGTTTGGAGTTGTGAGGGAAGGAGGGAGGTCTGAGTTGAGTTATTGTGGGTTCGGGACGGTGGCGGTGGAAGGTGGAGTCGGATGGGCTGGAGATGGAGATGGATGTGAAGGAGAGGCGGGGTGAGGGTGAGGTGAGTCGGTTATTGCGGATGGCGATAGGGTTGCATATGTACAGGTTACAGTACAACAGAGTAGGAAACGGTTCAGTGTGAATACAGAAAGGAGGTATGGATGAAGTAGGTGTTAAATTGAGTTTGATACGATGAATAAATTTGGAGTTCTTATTCTTCTACACTTCGTGGATTACTTAAATTAGAGCTACTTATAGCTTAGGACTATAGGCAAATCGAAGGCTGTCTATAACGTATTTATATAGGTAGTTATGATCGAATAGAAAGAAATAGACTAAGATCTAATCGACGGCCTGATTAGGTTAATAGATAACCGGGTTAATGCAGTACTACAGGCGGAAGGCTGGTAAACGCGCTACTAACACCTCGATATTTGCTATACACATATAAAATACGTAAACTTGCTGCTTTAATGCACTTTTTACAGGTAAATATTCGAAAATCCATACAGTTTTGCAGTTATAGTAGTATTTTGTATGTGGTTAACCAAAATAGGTAGGTAGAAGAAATCGGTGCATCGGCGTATAATTATGGTCGGCCACTGTAAACTTTCCTTACGATAGGTTAAGCATCGCTATCGTAATCGCATTATTCTACCGTCTTTATACACGTATTATACGTAGTATTCCTTATGTAGTAACCTCACTCTGACGATCGATCGAAATCGCCTAGGTAGATACTGTTTAAGAGAGTGGACACATTAGCGATTAGGCTTATATAAGGAAGTAAGGACGATCGCCTCTATATCGTTAGCTATTAAGACCGGCTATAAGCTTGTCAGGGACCTCACTGGATAACAAGTTATCAAGTATGGTTCTGGGCTTTACTCGATAGTGATAGAAGTATTAGGGATGCTAGAGCTGTGTCGAACAAGAGTTGAGATGTAACTTAGGTTGACTACGGAAGCTATGGATGAACATAGGAGACTCGTATCTATATACCTGTGAAGCAGTATTTGCTGCTCAGTGCTGCTCAGTGCTGCTCAGTGTGCTCAGTACTGATCACCACTGATCATTACTGATCACACTGATCACTCCTTCCCACGTGATCCTTATCGGTTATCTTCACGTGCTAGGCTCATTCGCCTATCTTTCCATATCTTCCTGCAGGTGCGGCCGTCTGACGGCCTGACCTGTCCTGACCGTAACAAAGCTTCAGTACTAATAGGACCGAGAGAGAGTAACGTTCCTCGACGTAGAGATAGGTAGTAACTCCTACGATTATATTTAAATTAACGATAATTTAAGGGTCCACCTAGGGGATAACTACTTTATAGCGATCGAGAACGACTAAAACATGTTTCTAGCGCCCTTTACGATGCTTATGAACTCGAATATCGCGCCTGTCACCCCGGGACGCGAAGAGAACTACTACAAAAGATCGAAAGATAGGCTAAACAATCCTACGAGCCTAAGTATCTTCTAGCTAAACGGTATAGCCGGTACGGGTAAGTCGACGATTCTATACACCGTTGCTGAAAAACTTAATCAAGAGAAAACTATAGGTCACGCTAAACTCGGTGCTAGCTTCTTCTTTAAACGAGGTAAAGGAAACCGAGGGTCGGCAGTACTTCTGTTTCCTACCATCGTCCATCAGCTAGCGAAGAAGATCCCTAGACTAGAGTCGCTTATGGTCTAAGCTGTTAGGATCAACCCAGATGTCTGTACGAATTCCCTCGGCGAGCAGTTTCGGACATTAATTCGTCGACCATTACGGCAACTCGTTCCTCCACCTTACCCGCTAATGTACGTCATCGTACTCGATGCACTGGACGAATATAAGACGGACGAGATTAATATAGTACTGCGACTCTGGTCGGAAGTACCTCGTCCCACGAACATCCGCCTTCGCCTGTTCGTGACCAGCCGACCCGATTTACCTGTCCAGCTAGGTTTTAAGAAGAATATATCCAGCGATTCTCACTATGACGTGATTCTTCACGAGGTCCGTCGACCAACTATTGAGCACGACATTCTCGCGTACCTCAGGCAAGCGTTTACCACAATTCGGAAAGATTCTAATTGTCGTCCTCTTTGTGGCGAGCTGCTTAGGGAGGATTGGCCTAGTGAGAAAGTTCTGCGGGCAGTCACTTCTGATTGAACCGAATGTGGATTTCCTTCATCGTTCCCTCTCTCCTTCAGACAACTCGTCACTGATTGATGAGCAGAAAGCTACGCAGATACGAGAGGAGGCTAATGCCTGAAAGAAGCTAGAAGTTTGATTTCTACTCAATGCACCATACCGATCTAGTTATAACCTATGATCTCTAAGATTCTTGTTGCATACCACCCATACCTTCTAGCCTTCATATTCATAATCAGCTTTTTGCGTGCCCTCCCCGTTCACTGCGTCCGCCATATTCTAACATTATACACCACTTCAAAACCTTGCAACGAATGAACCACAGCCTCGAGAGGTTTCTTCACTGTGAATGTCCTCGTTTAGTTAGGCTCAAGGATAGCTCGTTGCATGTGAACGAACCGCCGTCAAGAACGCAGTCTCCAATTCCTGCCCAGAGGATATCGGTCCGCCGTAGTAATTAAACGTAACGACGCCCCAAAAACCACCGGCGTAGGTGCGATATATGTTACTCAGTTTTACCAGGTCGGGAACGTCTTGGTTATCGGAAGACTTATGTACGATGGTTGGCGTATGTTCTGTATAAGGCATTTGTTGGTAGCGGTCTACGATGGCCAGGTTCTTTTATATAGACACACGGACTGGTTCTGGTTGACTTAGAAGAAGATCATACTTCGATTGTCCTTAATAGTGAGGAGCTGGTAATAGTGGAGTCGACACGCCAAGGTATTTCTTTTAACTTTGAGCCCTATTCGTTCGTAAGGTACCTTCTCTACACGTTGTTGTAATAGGATTTTCTCCTTCACTTTCGTTAGTGGCTTGTATGTTCAGCTTTTCTTTAGTAGCATACTTCGTCGACCGTCCGCTTGTTAGCCCCTATACTGATGGACAACAACCTATCTGAGTTCTGGTCAATTGAGGAAATCATTGCAGCAGTGGCAGAGGTATAGGTTTCATAATGTTTTCAATCTGCTTGTGAGGGGTTTACTTTAAAGGGGGCAGAAAAGCGACGTAGTGCTAACGTTTGGGTAAGACCGCCGACCGCTTTTTAGCTACTAACAGGCTGCAATAGTCATAATGCAATAATGTTGTCTTGGTAACAAGGTTTTCCTACTTCCTTGATGTTCCTCTTCGTATATTGAGACGGAGACGAATAATGTACACAATGAATGGAAGGTAGAAACATAAAGAAGTGTAGCCTGATTGCATAATTTCTACCAAGCGATAGCGCAAAAGTAGTGATTCACTACGTAGAGCTAACATCGCATTTCACACTAGAGGGCCATGCTGTTTGACGCGGACGGAAGTGGCGCCATTTTCCATATCATCTTCATCATGGCCTGTGACTTGCTCTGGGAAACTCTGCCTTTCGCGGTCAGAGACAGCCACAGATCAAGTTTGCCTGAAGAACTCGAATCTTTCGCTCTGAACCGCGGTAGGCACCACTCTGGTGTACCCTTACCAGGTTCCTAATTCAAGGGACTCAAACATGATCCTCTGTAACTAAAGGATTTCATTAAGGATCCATGCAATACTCTTATGATCATTGTGTCTAAACAAGCGGCGTAGGACTCCTATAAGCGGCTCGAGAACGAATAAGAGCACGATAATAAATCCGCTAACTGCGAAGAAACTAAACTTATTTATAATCAATAAACTAAGTCTAGTTACGGTATTATAGCTTCCTCTAAGGTTACCTTAGCCTTTTAGTATCGTCGAATCCGAAAAGCTCTATACGAGTTACTAACGACTCAGGTGTCTAGTTAGACTTATATAATAATCTAGAAGCTAAGCCTAGTCTTTTAAATAAGGTACCCTTCCTTAGAGTCGACTATATTACCGTAGCTAAGCTATATAACGAGATAGAGCGTTTAATACCTTAATCGCTACGGACTATTAATAACGTCGTAGTTCGTACTAAGTAGCCAACGCTATCTAAGCGATAATATAATAGATAACTAACTCGACGATATTAGAAGCTAGTATAACCGCGTACTAGATTATTTATAGCGTCGATACGGATCTATTAGCGTTAGAAGGGGATCTTAGATAATTATCGGTCTTATATAAATGTTTAATAAGTTTAATTCTCCTTAGGATATTATAAGAATACTAAGCCCGAATAAGTTTATAATAATAAATAGCTTATTATATTTACGAGATCTAGTAAGAGTAGGGAGTTAATTCTTCTATCGAATACGTCGCTATTCTTCTTTAACGTAGTTAAGAGTACGATTTAATTCCTTTATCGTCTTCTTTATTAATTCGAGTTAACGTAAAAAGATGTTTAACGCATTTTGAAGTTAGGAACTAGCTAGTAAGGTTAAGGCTATCGGGGAAATAGAGCTACCCGAGGGTAATAGATAGTCTACCGATACGTAGTTATCTAGGCGTAGCGCTTTATAAATTAGTATAGCGGTATAGTCTTAGGTCGAAACTATAAAGAATAAACTTTAATCTTATTATAATAAATACTTAAAGAGTTATCTTTACTACTTTATCTCCTCGATCTTCCGAAAGAAGTCTTACTAAATATTTTCTCTTTTCTAAAAGAAACCACTATAGCAATTAAAGATCGTATAGGTAGAAATACCTTAGAGCCTTACGTAAATATACTACGACGAATATAAAATGTTTTAGTAGCCGCCCTTACGTCAACGTAATTTACGTTTTATAAAGAGGAAAGCTTATAATATATATAGCGCTATACCGATTCGCTAATATTAACGTATAAATAACTTTATAAGCTATTTAAGTCGAAACTATAAGAGCGTACCCTAATACGTACTTACTAGAATACTCTTTACGGTAAGCGTTAGGAGTTAGTAGAGCTTCCTCGAGTTAAGAAAAACCCGTACGGGTAACCCGACCCGTTAGGGTTTAGAACGGGTTAAACTGCTCTAGGCCCCGTCCCGTTACTCGTACGGGCGGGTTTCGTTATTTTAGGCCCCGTCCCATTTCCCGAATGAGACCTCGTTTAAAACGGGGCCCCGTATACCTCGTCCCTCTTATATTATTACGGCCCTATTACGGAGCTAGTTTTAGTTAAATATTTAAGATAAAAAGAAAGAAAAGACTAATAATTAGAAATATAAGTAATATAATAATTAAAGTAATAATTAAATAATAGAAATCGATTATAATTATTAAAAAGAATTATTTATTTACTATAAACTACCTAAGCTACGAGATCTTTTATTAAGGATATATAGTTACCTAGAACGAGGTAGTAATAAAGATAACTAAGGCTTACTCTTATCGTCGCTATTAGAAATAATCTTATTAACTATATTCTACTTTTTTATATTACTCTTATTATTATTCTTACTATTTACGAAAATATCTTTAACTTAATATATCTTCTTTTCTCTTTACCTCTCTCGCTTTATTATTAGTACGTTAAAGCGATTAGAATAAATTAATAGTATAAGCTAATCGAGTATTTTTAGATATAGACTATATCGTTAATAAGTAACGATATTTTAAATAATATTAAAGAATCGTTCGACTTTAATACCGAATACTAAAATTACTAAATAATTATAAGTAATAGTTAAAAGAATAAGCTACTATTACTTAGCTTAATACTAATATTTAAATATCTTTTACTCGTAGTTTATATTATTATTCTTATCTATTATATAAAAATTAATAATAAAATAAGTAATATCGTTAAAATACTTTTTAATTTTAAATAGTTTATAATAGAAACGCCGTCTTTTAACTAATTTTTTTTTAAAAAAGGTAATTAAGTAATAGATCGTATTTATACTTTACTACTCTTTAAGATTATAGTTAAATATTAGTAGTACTAATAAAATTAGTATATTTAACTAAATAAAATAAGAATATTAAATTATCTTCGAAGCTAAAAATAGAAGGTATAAAGTCTCGTTAAAAAAGTATTAAAATAAATAGTATTATACTATTAGAGTCGAGTTATTATTTAAAAATATATTAGTTGTAAACTTTATTTAATTCTTTATAATAAAACTTATTTTATTAATATTAAATAAAATAATAATTAAAGTACTTATTATATATATCTAAAATATTTAATTATCGTTATTATCTTTTATAGTTTCGTATTTTTATAAGCTTATCTAAAAGAATTAAAGCTTCTTTAAAGAGTTAAGTATAGTAGCGATACTATAAATATTTTCTATTATATCTTTATTATCGGTATAGTACTTTATAAGCTTTAGCTTTATAATAATAAGTATATTATATATATTAATCTATTATAATATCTTTTTTTCTTAAGCTTATCTTCGTACTTCTTAATATAATTAAAGAATATATTATAAATTTAGTATACTTTATATATACTAGAACTATATTTTATAATATTAATAGCTATAATAAACTCGTTAAAGAAATATAAAATTTTAATTATATAACTAATATATTTCTAATCGATAGTCGAAAATTCTATAATTCTATCTTATAGAAATTTCGAAGTATAGATATTAAAGTCTTCTTAAAGTCTTTAAATACGTTAAAGTATATAAAACTTCGAGTTCTATTTAGTCTTAATATTCTAAATAAGATTAAGAAGTCGAGCTCGAATTTAAATACTATAAAATCTAATACGTTATTATAGGCTTAAGTTAATCTTAATTATCGCTTTTTAAAGCTAA